>PVKP010016231.1:11565-48735 GCA_004027715.1 Plecturocebus donacophilus
AAAAAAAAAAAAAAAAAAAAAAGAGAAGAAACACATCCCTGTCATCTGAGTTAGAAAACAAAAACAGAGAGAGAGAGAGGCTAAGCAAAGGAGCTCATGCCTATAATCCCAGCACTTTGGGAGGCTGAGGCAGGTGGATCACCTTAAGTTAGGAGTTTGAGACCAGCCTGGCCAACCTAGTGAAACCTATCTCAATTAGCAATAATCGCGCCTCGGATAACCTCATTGGCTACGATACTGCCACTGCGCAAAGCTAGTGAAACCCATCTCTACTAAAAATATAAAAATTAGCCAGGTGTGGTGATGTGTGCCAATAGTCCCAGCTACTTGGAAGGCTGAGGCAGGAGAATCACTTGAACCTGGGAGGCAGAGATTGCAGTGAGCTGAGATCGTGTCACTGCACTCCAGCCTGGGCAACAGAGTGAAACTCTGTCTCAAAAATATAAGTAAGTAAAAATAAAAGAAAGAGATGTGGAGACAGATGACACAAGTTACTAATATCTAAAAGAAAAAAAGAAGCCATCACTACTGATCCCTTAGATATTAAAAGGATAACGAAGAAATATTATAGCCAATCGTATGCTCATAAATTTGGTAACCTATATGAAATGAACCAATTCTTTGAAAGCCAATCCCACCAAATTTCATCCAAGGAAGAACAGATTATCTGAATAGGTCTATATCTATTAAAGAAATTAAATCAATAATTAATAATCAATGTATAGTTGCCATAACCTTCACTTTGTAAAAATAAACTCAATGGCTACAATACACAGTAAAAGACGAGGTATGCCAGTATATAGCTATAGTGATGAAGACAGTGTTACAGGTGAACAAATAAATCAATGGAACAGAATAGAGAGCCCAGAAACCGACCCACACATATAGTCAACTGATCTTTGACAAAGGAGCAAAGGCCAATTCAACGGAGGTAAGATGGTCTTTGCAACAACTGGTACTGGAACAACTGGAAATCACATGCAAAAAAAGTGAATCTAGACACAGACCTTATAGCTTTCACAAAAATTCACTTAAAATAAATCAAGGCCGACTGCCTGAAAGCTGCAGGAGCTCTTTTCAATGCATTTTATATATTTTTAGAAACCAAATAAATACAGAAAACTATTTAGTATACTAATTATATTAAACCAACAGAAATATAAAGGCAATAAAGTATATACATATATATGGGAGGAGGGGAAAGATTAAAAATAGATTTACAGCCAGACATGGTGACAGCCCTAAATGTAATTCTCAATATGTTTTTCTTTATTGACCCTAGAAGGATTTGAGTTGCTGCAGCTTTAAACAGAAAATTGTCATATTCACTAATTGTGAGCATATAAATATGCTTTTAGTACTGCTTTGCTTATGTACAAATAAATCTGTAATATGTATTATATGTTAAAAAAAAAAATCAAGGCCAGGTGTGGTGGCTCATACCTACAATCCCAGCACTCTGGGCAGCAGGACTGCTTGAGCCCAGGAGTTTGAGACCAGACTGGGCAACAGTGAGAGAACCCATCTCTACAAAATATTTTAAAAAATTTGCCAGGTGTGGTGGTGCATGGCTGTAGTCCCAACTACTCAGGAGGCTGAGGCAGAAGAATCACCTGAGCCTGGGAAGTCAAGGCTACAGTAAGCTGTGTTCTCCCCACTACATTCCAGGCTGGGTGAAGAGTATGACTCTATTTCAAATAATAAAATAAAATAGATCATAGATGTAAATGTAAAATGCAAAATTATAAAACTTCTAGAAGACAACAAAGGAGAAAACCTAGGTAAACTTGAGATTGAAGATGACTATTCAGGTACAACAGCAACTTTCAAGATCCATGAAAGATAACACTGATAAGCTGGACTTACTAAAATTAAAAACTTCTGCTCTGTGAAAAACAGTTAAAAGAATGAAAAGACAAGACAAAGACTGGGAGAAAATCTTTGTAAAATACATATCTGATAAAGGATATATATCCAAAAACAGGTGACCCTTGAACAACACAGGTTTGAGCTGCATAGGTTCACTTTCACTCAGATTTGTTCCAATAAAACAGTATTTGCAGATGGAAAACCTGTGTATTAAGAAGGCCACCATTTCCTATGTGCAGGTTCTGTGGGGCTAACTGAGAAACCTGGGTATGCACAGATTTCGGTATACGCAGGAGAGTTCTGGAACCAATCCCCCATGGATACTGAGTAAAGACTGTATACCAAGAACTCTTAAAATTCAACAATGAGAGCCTGGCAGGGTGGCTCACGCCTATAATCCCACCACTTTGGATGGCCAAGGCAGGCGGATCACAACGTCAGGAGTTCAAGACCAGCCCAATTAATGTGGTGAAACCCCGTCTCTACTAAAAACACAAAAATTAGCTGGGCGTGGTGGCGCACACCTGTAATCCTAGCTACTTGGGAAGCTGAGGCAGGAAAATCGCTCGAACCTGGAAGATGGAGGTTGCAGTGAGCCGAGATCGTGCCATTGCACTCCAGTCTGGGAGACAGAGCAAGACTCTATCTCAAGAAAAAAAAACAATTGTTAGAGGAATTAAAGAGAGGAAGAGATACTATACATTTTGACATTGTTTGACTTTTTCCTCATGAGCATATATCATTTTAATTTTTTTTTTTTTTTTTTTTGAGACAGAGTTTTGCCCTTGTGGCCCAGGCTGGAGTGCAATGGCATGATCTCGGCTCACTGCAACCTCCGTCTTCCAGGTTCGAGCGATTCTCCTGCCTCAGCCTCCCAAGTAACTGGGATTATAGGTGCCTGCCACCACGTCCAGCTAAGTTTTGTATTTTTAGTAGAGAAAGGATTTCACCATGTTGGTCAGGCTGGTCTTGAACTCCTGACCTCAGGTGATCAACCCGCCTTGGCCTCCCAAAGTGCTGCAATTATAGACATGAGACAATATTTTAATAAGTTTTAAGTAATATTTTTGTCTTAGAAAAGTTAGACTCAATACCACTACTAATCTTGCTAATCTTGTACTAATAATTTTATATCAAACATATAGAAAAGACTATTCTACTAATATTTCTCCATTGTATGGACTGATAAAAATTAAATTATCTCTCATTTTTGTTTTTTCTCCAAATTCTCATACATGTTATGTGTGTCACAAGCAGACTCCCACAGGTGCCTCAAGGACAAAGGTCATTCCAAGTATATTGCCCTAAACACTCGGCACATTGGTTAAGTACATTTTTCAACAGAAACAATGTAAAACATTACATTCCACGTTTCCTGGTTTCATCTTCAGGTCAGTGAACTACATCAGTCAACACAGAGTGCTCCGCAAGATAAGAAATGTATAATTAATCTTTTCTTTATCTTCCGAATTTACCAGCACTTGTTTTCCAGGGCTCACTATGTAGAATCTCAACTTGGAGACACAATGTACTCATCAGACAGTACAAAATACACTCTGTTTTTAAATCCACATAGCTGCTTATCTTGCAACTATTCTTGGCCTGAAAGACAAGTGAACAGTCTCTGAGAAAGTAACTCTGGAAATGAGAGCATTATAGGCCATCTAACTGGACCAAGATGACCGAAATTTATTGTGCTTACACTATAGTGCTTACCCCAAAGCCACTGCCCACAATGACTGGGAGCACCACCCATATTTCTTAGATGAGCAGGATGTAAAAAAGCCTGAGAAGTAGAAAATGCTCTTGAAATCTTCAAGCCACTATGGCTGATTTTTGCACCCTCATCTACTTTGAAGATATTTCTAAGCAGAACAACCGTTAACAAATACCAGAGGAATGCTGTAAATGAAAAACATTAAGTGTCCTTAGGATGTTCCCAAAACTTTTTTTTTTAAGAGACAGGATCTCACTCTGTTATCTCAGCTGGAGTATAGCAGCATGATCATAGCTCATTGTAATCTTGAACTCCTGGGCTCAAGCAATCTTCCCACCTCAGCCTCCCGAAGTGCTGGGATTATAGGCATGAGCCACCATGCCTGGCCTCGAATACTTCTTATTTTCAATTACTTGAAAGCAAGTAGCAGAAGGCAACTAATTACTTCACCATAGTGTACATTATAATATTGCTAAAAGTACACTCATTCACAATAAAAATATTTACTGAGGCCGGGCATGGTGGCTTACTCCTGTAATCTCAGCACTTTGGGAGGCCGAGGCAGGTGGATCACAAGTTCAGGAGATTGAGACCATCCTGGCCAACATGGTGAAACCCCATCTCTTACTTAAAAAATGAAAAATTAGCTGGCCGTGGTGGCGCATGCCTGTAATACCAGCTACTTGGGAGGCTGAGGCAGAAGAACTGCTTGAGCCAGGTAGTCAGAGGTTGCAGTGAGCCAAGATTGTGCCAATGCACTCCAGCCTGGCGACAGAATGAGATTCTGTCTCAAAATATATGCGTGTGTGTGTGTGTGTGTGTGTATTTGCTGGTATCTCTCTCTCTCTATATATATATATACACATACATATATATGTATACATGTATACATATATATATAGACATATACATATAGATATATAGATATATACACATATATATATACGTATACATATATATATACATATATACATATATATGTATATATATACACATATACGTATATATATACACATATACATATAGATATATATATAGAGAGAGAGAGAGAGAGAGAGTTATGGTACGCATTCAGTAAATCTCTCTCTCTCTCTCTCTATATATATATATACACACACATATTTGCTGAGAGAGACATCAGCAAATATATATATATATATAGAGAGAGAGAGAGAGAGAGAGAGAGAGACTTACTGAATGCGTACCATAACTAAGGTGGCCACTGAATCATCAAGATCTGCAAGCAAATTCCACAAACCTGATGAAATGTAAGGATCAAATTTATTGAGAAGACTTGTGGTATCACTCCAATGAAGCTGCTGGAGAGGTTCCACTGCCCTGTCCACAGGAAGTGTGTATTCTGATCTGCTGCATCCTGTGAGGTAAAGGGCCTGACCCTGCAGGGAAGGGCTTCCAGAACAGCTGTGCTAGTGACTGGTCTGTAAGTGTATTGATTCCAGATGGTAAATGTTAGGGAGCTCATTTGGCTTCAGATGAAAACCCATAACAGTCAATCACTTTTATTGATAGTAAAAGTAGTATCTCTTTCTCCCTCCATTTGACTCTGTATTTCACTCTCTTTCATTATTTCAGAAACAACTAAAGAAAGGTATTATTTAACTGGCTCCCTTACACCACTTAAATTCTACCTCCAAAAGAGACTAAAATCAGTGCTCTAAGCCTTATGTAATCTAAAATCAAATATTTTTAGAAAATTCATCATTATTAGGTCAGGTAATATTCTAATTTTGCAACAACTTATGAGATGGGTTTCGAAGAAATACTTGGTTTTGTTTGTTTTTCCGAGACAGTCTCGCTACATCACTCAGGCTGGAGTGCAGTGGCGAGATATCAGCTCACTGCAACCTCAGCCTCCCAGATTCAAGCAATTCTCCTGCCTCAGCCTCCCTAGTAGCTGGTATTACAGGCATGCACCACCACGCCTGGCTAATTTTTGTATTTTTAGTAGAGAGAGCTTTTTCACCATGTTGGCCAGGCCGGTCTCAAACTCTTGACTTTGTGATCCACCTGCCTTGGCCTCCCAAAGTGCTGGGATTACAGGCATGAGCCACTGCGCCCAGCCCAGAAATACTTGTTTTATAAGATTCTTTCAAACTCAGAGAGGAGAAAACAAACAAAAACAATATGAGAACCACTGGGGTATCCCAGAAATCAGAAAACAAATAAAACTTAAGTAAAAAATAAAAGTGCAAATGTGACAAAAATAGACTTCTTGGGGAAGGGATGAAAGAATGAATGTGTTAGGTTATGTGCATGGCACAGAGCCATGGCCATTAGCGGCATGCGACACACACATTTATCCACTGAGGGGCAGAAGTCTATGTATACAAGGAACAGGCTGATTTGTGCCAGAGCAGGGGCAATGACACGACCTTTTCCACAGAGCAATTTCACTCCATTCCTCAAAGGAGAGGACAGCTGTCTTTGAGGAGGATATTGGAGACTCCTCCTGCTCTCTTATTCCAAAAGAGCCTAAATAAGATTGATTTTTTTAGGGCCAGTTGAATAGGCCTAAAAGGATTTTCCCAATTTGCTTGATGCCTGAAATTCTTCTAAGGAAAAGCCTTTTAAACTGCAATTAAAAATAAATGGCTTATAATGTGCTTTAAAATGGATGAGAAGTAATGCATTTGCTTTGGCTGCATTTTATTTAATTATGAATAAATGACATATCAGACCTTTCCCAGCCTAGATGGAGGGAAGGAGAAAAGAACAGGTCAATAGGTGCCCTAAGTAGAAGAGAGGTTACTACAGCGGGAGAGGAGGGGTGGGGTGGGGTGGGAGAAGAAGATGTGGAAGCATCATTTAAAATGACATGCTAGGAAATTAAATGACAAAAGAAAGTGTCCATGATCTAAATTGGACTAAGTTAAGGAGCAGCAAAGGCTATGAGGTAACTGACTTTGTCCTAACAAATTTTCCCACTGTAGACACTGTAGACTGTTGTGGATTAATTCTCCTAATGCCAGAGTCTCATCAATCCTTGCCCACTCCAAAACCTTCAGCGGCATCCTTCAATCTGCAGATGAGGTCAAAACAACCCAGTGAAGGATTTCATGCCTTGTATGAACCAGCCACGACTTCTTTTTTCTGATCTTACTATCTTTACTTCTACTTTATAACCCACTGGTTCAGCAAAATTTAGCTATTCTCTATATCAGCAGTTTCTTCTGCCTTCCTCATCTACCTTTCTCCCCACTGTTCCATGCCTCAATCCTCCTCCTTCTACAAAGGCCAATGCCTCCATAATAGTATGTTTTTCTTTTTCCACAGTAACAATGCCCATTATGTGTCAGGTGCTCTGCTAAGGGCTTTACCTACATTACACTGTTTAAGCCTCACAATTACCCTGTGAAGTAGGTACTTATTATCCCCATTTACCAGATGAGGAAACAGTATTAGAGAAGTAAAATAAACATCCAAGGAACCTACAATAATAAATTCTAAAACGGGATTTGAATCCAGGCATTCTTTTTTTTACAAATATATATATATATTTCTATATATATATATATATTTAAAGATGGGGTCTCACTATGTTGCACAGGCTGGTTTCAAACTCCTGAGCTCAAGTGATCCACCTACTCCTGCCTCCCAAAATGCTGGGATTACAGGGTTGCACCATTGCACCCAGCCAGAATCCAAGGATTCTGACTCCAGATCCAAAGCCATAATGTCACTGTGCCTTTCAGCACTACATATTCAAAAGGACTATCTTCTCCTCTTAATTTTCCTTGTGTTTTACCTGTTTAATAAGAGAGTAAAAATGATGTAATATGCATGTATATATAGGAATGTATACATATGTAGGTAATATGTATGTGTCTTTCTAGACTCTAAGTCTCTTGAGATCAAGGTCCACCCACATGAGATTTATCTTTGTATCTGCTTGGTATCCAGCATACTGTAGTTAGTGCCTTGCACAGAGTAGATACTGGATTAAAGGTTTGCTGAACAGATGAAGCTACATATCAGTCTTAAGCTTTATTTTGAAAATAAAAGTAGGTTCTTACAGAATTTTAGCTCCTAATGCATTTGCATAGCTAGGTGTCATGAGGAATATATTTCACATGAATTGCTAGCAAAGGGGCCATCCATCCTGTACATGTTGGAGATGGAGTGAATGAAAAGTGAGGGAACTGAATATCCTTGGGAGCTATCAACCCCATCACAATGCATTAGAGGCTTCTTGTAGGAATTAAGAGACCCAGGGTTTGTTTAAAAATATGGCAACACTTTGACCATTAAGGAAGGAAACATATTCTAAGCACTAGAATATTCTCACAAAAGGCCTGGCATTGGAAGCAAATGAACTGCTGAAAGAAGACTGGACATTTTCCCCCTCAGCCTGGAGGGAATATAGAAAATCTAAAGATAATGACCTCAGTACTATATCCTGAGCCATTAACAGTTGGAGGACTTTCACCAGCTTCCGCTTGACAGTCACAGACCTGAGTGTTCCCGCCTACTCCAAAGGCAAAAGAGGCCCTCCAAAGGCACCCCTCCACTGTGAGGACAGGCTCAGTCAGTATCTTACACTCTCCAGAGTCTCCACCTCAGCGACAATGGAGCTCTTTCTTTTTTTTTTAAAGATGGAGTTTCACCATGATGGCCAGGCTGGTCTTGAACTCCTGACCTCAGGTGATCCACCCACCTTGGCCTCCCAAAGTACTAGGATTACAGGCGTGAGCCACCGCGCCCAGCCTGACAGTGGAGGTTTTTCTACTTCTGCTGCTGCCCTGGCCTGAATTTTTCCACTGGAGGTAAGAGCTGGTTGGCATAACACATACTCTTTCAGCGCACACTACAGTGGTTCTACGCACTCTAAAACAAGATCCTGAAACTCCCTTACCAGCAACTAGGGACATGCTAATCTCACCGCCACTTCACCAGGAGAGTATTTTAAATAAGTAGTTTGCACCTTCTTTCTTTCAAGGTCCTCTTTATACAGCTGGCAGCTGAACATGTTAAGTACCAATGAAGCTTTCAATATTATAAAGTTGTTCCGTATTTTACCCACTGGGTCTTTAGCAATACATTAACTTAAATGTTATGTTTTCAGAATTTGGTTTAAAGATGGGAAACAACTAAAGCTACAGGAAAGAGAGCCCAAGTATTTTAAGCAGTTCCCTTTCTCATATTTCAAGTACAGATGACAAAGTCCAACAATATCAGCAAATCCCAGCTCTGCATACATCTCATCTCAGCAATTTTGAATGCAAACTAACACCAGTGCAGTCCCAATTTTGACTCTGAAGATGGGCATTAAAAAATGTAAACCAGCTAGGCCAGGTGGCTCATGCCTGTAATCCCAGCACTTTTGGAGGCTGAAGCGGGAGGAATGCTTGAGCCCAGGAGTTTGAGACCAGTCTGGGAAACATGGTGAGGTCCCATCTCTACAAAAAATTTTAAAATTAGCTGATGTTGCAATGCATGCCTGTAGTCCCACCTACTCAGGAGGCTAAGGTGGGAGGATGGCTTGAGCCCAGGCATTGAAGCTTCCAGTGAACAATGATCACGTCACTGCACTCCATCAAGAACCTGTCTCTAAAAAACAAAAAGAAACCAGCCTATCACTGTCCAGAAGATGAAAACAGAGTTAAATCTCCTAAGCAAGTCCAACAGACAAAACTCAAAACTATTTTCTTACATTACAGTGAATACAAATGACTTCACATGGCCACTGTTCTAAGAATGGAAATAAAAACAAACGAAAGAAGACACCTGAGCAATCGAATATTGGAAAAGTGATTTCTAGTGAGAAAAAGTGACCCACGACAGCCTTATAAAATAAAATGTGAAGAGGAGGAAAATAGGCTGGGGGTGGGGTGGGAGGTGAAAAGAGAGAAGAATAAGACTAGACTGTTTTAGCTGAGATGTCGACAGGTTTTTGGCCTTAGCTAAAAGACACAGGTTTCATATGTGTAAGAGCAAGGGCAGCTTGGGTCAGAGCCAACTTGTCACGATGCCCACTTTCGGACACTTACTATGAAGCAAAGTTGTAAGAATTTTTTTCTTGCATAAGGTTCCAGGGAAAAGGATGCAGGCATGACCCCTGAATGACTGCATCCTGAATAACTGCAAATGAGAAAATTGACAATAACCAGACAGGGTCCTAGAGTAATTTAAAGCTAACTAAGCTCTTGGCAAGCTCGAAAGACTGCAGTGACTAAAAAACCAATTTCACATAGTGCTATAAAGTACCTGAGGAACTAAAATGAGGGCTTCCTTCCACTTCACCTCTCTGGAAAATGCTTTAATTTACATGGAGTGTAAAAGAAAAACAAAGCTTTTAATCCTCTAACATGTGCAGTTATCTGGTTGGTTCCTCCATTCTTCTCCTTTCTCCGATTCAGTCCTCCTAACACCATGGTATCTTGGTCTAGGTCCATGACTGCCATATTCAAAGAAAACCACAAGACTCTCAAATAAAAATAATGTTTAATTGCATTAATTCCATCTAATTTATTAGTATTTTTTCAAAGGCATTAGCCCTGATGATTCTTTTGGAAGATGTCAAAGCCACAAAAGGGTTGGAAGAAACTAGAACACTGGTATGCTATCCAAGGAAGTCAACTGTTTGAAGGAAGGACAATTGCTTCCAAAACACTATTACAGTTTTTCCCTGTATAAATTTACACAAAAACAGTTTTTTCTCCCATCATTCTATACATGACCCTTCTGACACCTTGCATTTAAAATCTTTCTATGCTTCCATTACTAACAACAGGTGTCAAAAAAATTCTATTTCACCAATGACATATAATCAACAAAAGTACTGATAAAATGACCACTGACATAAATTTAAATTCCAGACTGCCAAATAAAACTTTTAAAGAAAAACTATTCACACAACTCAACAAAAAGGCAAGTAACCCAATTCAAATATGTCCAAATGATTTGAAAAATCATCTTTCCAAAGAAAATATACAAATGGGTAATAAGCACACAAAAAGAGGTTCAATATTACTAGCCATGAGGGAAAGACAAATAAAAAATCACTTTATACCCACTAAGATGGCTAAAATAAAATGGACAATAATAAATGTCAGTGAGGATGTGAAGAACTTGAACATTCATACATTTATGGTGGGACTCTAAAATGACACAGCTGCTGTGTAAAACAATTTAGCAGGTCTTCAAAAAGTTAAACAGAGAATTACCACATAATTCAGCAATTCACTCTAAGAGAAATGAAAGAAGAATACATCTACACAAAACTTTGTATATGGATGTTTAAAGTAGCATCACTCACAAAAACCAAAACATGGAAACAACATAAATGTCTATTAACTGATGAATGGATGAACAACATATGGTATACTCATACAATGGAATATTATTTGGCAATAAAAAAGAAGTACTACTGGGCATGGTGGCTCATGCCTGTAATCCCAGCATTCTGGGAGGCTGAGGCAGGTGGATCACTTGAGGTCAGGAGTTTGAGACCATCCTGGCCAACATGGTGAAACCCCGTCTCTACTAAAACTACAAAAAAATCAGCCAGGCATGGTGGCAGGCACCTATAATCCCAGCTACTCTGCAGGCTGAGGCAGGAGAATCTCCTGAACCCAGGAGGTGAAGGTTGCAGTGAGCCAAGATTGCACCACTGCACTCCAGCCTGAGCGACAGAGCAAGCCTCTGTCTCAAAAAAACAAACAAACAAACAAATAAAAAACACTGTGCTAGGCAAAAGAACCCAGTCGCAACAGGCTGCATACGGTATGATTCCACTTATGTGAAATGTCTAGAATAGGCAAACCCATACAGACAATAGATTGGGGGTTGCACAGGACTAGGGAGATCAGAGGAAAATGGTAAGTGAATTCTAATGTATATAGGATTTCTTTTGGGAGTGATTAAAATGTTCTAAAATTAGATTATGGTGATGGTCATACAACTCTGTGGATATACTACAAACTACTGAACTGTATACTTTAAATAGGTGACTCTAAAGAAAAAAAAGAAAAACACTATCTGAATGGTAGCTATGTTCATGTCAAAGACCAAAATAACACACATACACATTATGGTATAAAGGACTCATGCCTATTATAAGCAGAAGGCTAAGAATCAGATGCTTTGGAGTTAGAACGGACCTGAGAAACCATCCAGACCAACTCCCTCGTCTTACACATAAAGAAACTATGGTCAGGGCTGGGTACAGTGGCTCATGCCTCTAATCCCAGCACTTTGGGAGGCCAAGGCAGGCAGATCGCTTGAGCTCAGGAGTTCGAAACTAGCCTGGCAAACAAGGTGAAACTCTGTCTCTACTAAAACAAAAACTAGCCAGGCATGGTGGTGGGGGACTCTAATCCTAGTTACTCAGGAGGCTGAGGCAGGAGAATTGCTTGAATCAGGGAGGTGGAGATTGCAATGAGCCAAGATCGCACCACTGCACTCCAGCCTCAGCAACGGAGCCAGACTCTGTCTAAAAAAAAAAAAAAAAACTAGAGAAAAAGTACTCTGTCCAAGGCAGATTTGAGGCTCAAAATGAAGTCAGGCTTATTAATCCTGTGCCAGATCCTCCAATCTCTGTACCTTAAAATTTGTCAGAACCACCTCAAGGCCATCAGCTGGCTATTAGCCACTGGCCACAGCCCCTAACAGTCCACTCCATCCCTTTTCTAGAGGCTACCGATTATTTTAAGGCAAATCTCTCTTACATCTGTAATAGATGTAATATATGTTAAATGTTGAATACTGAAAAGAACAATCACATATATACTAATCTACTATTTTGTACTTCTTACTCACCTACTTTCCTGCCCTTTAGTTCTGAGGAAGCGTCCTTCACAGAAAGGGGTGTTATTTAACGAGTCAAGCCATATGTTCATCTAAGCATGAATTTGCCCAGACTTGCATCTTGATTATAGGGGGTATCCTCCATGAAGGAAAGATTGCTACACAAATTGGGCTTCCTCCCTTGCCCTAGGAAGAAAAAGTACAGCAATTTCCCTCCTCTAACCATTTTTAGTCTCCCAGCTTTTTGAATATTTAAAAACCATGTAAGACCGTGGCTCCATGAAGTAATGCCATTTGTAGGAGTAAAAAAACCAGAATGGGAGAGGGTAGGGGTCTTCTATGCAAAAATAAAACGTGCTTCTGAGAACTCTCAAAGCTAAGAAGGCATAAAAAGTCCAATATTGAAAACAGCCTTAGGCCAGTGCAGCGGCTCACACCTGTAATTCCGCACTTCGGGAGGCTGAGGCGGGTAGATCACCTGAGGTCAGGAGTTTTGAGATCAGCCTGGCCAACATGGTGAACCCTATCTCTACCAAAAAATACAAAAATTAGTCAGGCATGGTGGCGAGTATCTGTGATCTCAGCTACTAGGGAGGCTGAGGCAGAAGAATCACTTAAGCCTGGGAGGCGAAGGTTGCAGTGAGCCAAGATCGCACCACTACACTCCAGCCTGGGTGACAGATTGAGACCCTGTCTCAAAAAAAAAGAAAAGAAAATGAAAAGAGGCTGAGCACGGTGGCTCGCGCCTGTAATCCCAGCACTTTGGGAGGCTGAGGTGGGTGGATCACCAGGTCAAGAGATTGAGACTATCCTGGCCAACATGGTGAAACTCCATCTCTACCTAAAATGTAAAAATGAGCTGGGTGTGGTGGCCCATGTCTGCAATCCCAGCTACTCAGGAGGCTAAGGCAGGAGAATCTTTTGAACTCGGGAGGCGGAGGTTACAGTGAGCCCAGATCACGCCACTGCACTCCAGCCTCTTTGACAGAGCAAGACTCCATCTCAAAAAAAAAAAAAAAAGGAAAAAAAGGAAAAGAAAACAGCCTTTATGTGAGAAAAGCATAAAACTCTTCCCTCAACCGAAGTAACAAGGAAGAATTGTCATTTCTGATGAGCAGCTTACAAGCCAGGAGGAGGCCCCAGCTGTGGTAACAGAAATGAGGCAAGATGATACTTCCTAGGAGATGTGACATTCCCAAGTTTACAAAAGTATGGATAATTTCTGTGAGAGGAACTGTACAAAACCGGAGACAATAGCTTTGTCAGAAACAAGCAGAACAGAGAGAAAAGATAAAGGAGAGACAAATTAGAGCCCACCAGAGGACATCCTGCTCAATCCCAATGCAACTCTATGTGGTAAACATTAGCATCCCTTTTTCACACAAAAAGCAACCTGGGATTTGAAAGAATAAAACAGCTTGCCCAGGTCACACAGCGAATGTGCAGTAGAGCCAAATCTGAACCCTGTTCTGCTAAGACTCCATAGCCTGGTCTGGCAGCGCCCCATAGACCATCCATTTACCTTCCTTCCTGCTGAAGCTTCCTTCCTTCATTCTATCCCGCTGTGCTCCATCTACTTATGTTGTCAAGCCTCCAAACAGTGCAGGAGAGATGTACCTACCACCTGTAAGTCCCCCCACAGTAAAGCAAAGGTCAATATTAAAAACAAAATAATGAATTTTCCAATATTCTTAGAGAGAGTTCAGAATCATTGGGAAATGATCACATTAGATGTGAAAACCAGCTTCCTGTGCTGGAAACTACCCACTGGCATAACAGGAAGAAGACCAAAACCTTTTATTTAGTAAAATGGTCTTCTGGAATCCAAGAGGGAAGGGGTAACAGCTATCGATAAAAGATAACTGAAAAGAAAAATCCAATTCATGAATTGCAGAAGTTATAGAGCAGGAACGTGGAGAATAAGCCAGAACTATAGGGGAAATAAATAGGATAGAAGTAAGGCCTATGCAAGGATAGGAAGCAGCAAAGCAAAACAAAAAGAAAAAGAAAAGGCCTAATGGAAAAGGCACTTTTTAGGAGTGTGACTATGAATCTTCATAATTTAAAAGTCATGGTTAATCAGCATGGTCTTTAAAATAAAGAGACAAGTGGAATATTTCAAAAGGATAAAGAAACAAGAACCAAAAAAACGTAAGCAAAGTAGCAGATAGCTAAGTACTCCAAATGACACAGATGAAAAACAAAACTGCTCCACTAGAATAGGTATCTGTATGACAAACTAGGCACAGGTGAACGACACAGGAAAGGAAGGCAAGCCAAGCTCCCCACCTAGTATATCTGCAAATATGCTCAAGAATGATGGGAGCTTTTCCAGGCAGATACTGCTAAACAGGGAAGTCAAACATGGGTGGAATACATGTATTCATTCATCTATTATAATCTTATCAACTCCTACCATGCAAGGTACTTTTGCTTTTAAGAGTCAAAGTACATAAAATGTAACCAAAGAGGGCCGAATGAAACCATTACCTCCACCACACACAAAGAAAGTATTGAAAGCCTGCTAGTACCAACAGTACTCATTCCTTACTTACTACATTCCAGATCTCATTCGAAGTGCTTTGTAGTAAAGCCTTTATGAACACAGGTATTAGCATCTTCACTTTATAGAGGAGGTTAAATAACTACCTCCAAACGTTACAGCCACTAAACATATACTTGTTCATTTTTCCATAATATCTTTAACACACAGATTTCTGAGATTTCTGAGAAACTGAGGCTTAAAGAGGTGAACAGAATTGCCCAAAGGTGCACAGTTAGTAAGTGGGCACAGCCAGTGTCCAAACCAGGTCCATGGGACTCAAAAAAGGACCTGCTCCCTCTTATGTTACCATGTAAGTTTCCTAAAACAAACAACTTGTTCAATAGGACTAAAAAGAGGTAACAGAAAATGTCACCTTGAAAATGGTGGCTCCAGCTGGGTGCAGTGACTCACACCTGTAATCCCAGCACTTTGGGAGGCCACGGTGGGAGGATCACGACGTCAGGAGTTTGAGACCAGCCTGACCAACATGGAGAAACTCTGTCTCTACTAAAAATACAAAAACTAGCCGGGTGTGGTGGTGTATGCCTATAATCCCAACTACTCAGGAGACTGAGGCAGGAGAATTGCTTGAACCCGGGAGGTGGAGGTTGCAGTGAGCCAAGATTGCGCCATTGCACTCCAGCCTGGGCAATAAGAGCAAAAAACGCCATCTCAAAAAAAAAAAGAAAGAAAATTGTGGCTCTGGCTAACTGAAGGGAGATGGTGAAACATAGTGAGTGAGGAGCGACCCCAGAATCCCCTGCCAGGATTCAAATCCCAGCCACAACAACACCGGATGTGCAACTCCAGGCAAGCCTCTTAACCGTGCGGTGCCTCAGTTTCCTCATCTGCAAAATAGGGTAACATTGTACACCCCTTACAGAGGTGGGTTGTGAAAATCAGAGATTAAATGGAAAGTATTAGAATAGTGTGGGACAAAAAGCAGTGAGCAAAAAAAAAAGAAGAAGAAAAAAAAGAACAGATTACTCTAAAAATAATTGAGACAGAGCAAACATGGATAAAGTCGTTACCTCAATCCACCCTCCTGTGATAATGCTTTTACTTGGGAGTTTGGGCTAAAGACTTGGCCTAGGGGAAACCAGGGCTATTGCTTTTCATAAAATTACAGCCTCCCGTGACAGAGTGCTCCTGACCAGTGATTCCGAGCATGAAGCTCCCAGTCCTTTCAGAGGATCCGGTGAGGCCTGGGGCTCTAAAAGGCTGCTCTCTTCTTCCACTGTGCTGTGTCTTCTAAGCAAGAGGGCTATGCAGAGATTGGAAACAGCAGAAGTCTGTGGTTCACACATACAGAGATGGGAAGACAATATTCCCAATCTCTATTAAGGTTCACAGGTTTCCCTTTTATGAAGCCCAAGTCCCACCAGACACTGTGAAAAGCCTGTGGCTCAAGAGGATCAGAGGGAACTGGCGGTAAGGTAGCAGTAGCCACTAAGAAGCCAGTACCATGTGTGGGGGCTGCATCAAGTAGACCATATGGAGCTGGACACCCTGTAAATGAATAGGGAAATGCCAGCCTTGCCTACTGCTCCTGGACTCAAACTGCAGACCCAAAGAAGCCATCTCAGTTTGGAAAATGGGCTCCTCTTGGTTGTAAGTCGGTGGGTGAGAAATTATTCTCCTGTTTACACTAAACCTTCCCTAACCAGCTCCTCCTGCCCACTCTCCTGCCTCTGACCAGTTTTTTACACAGCATTTAGGCAGGATTAGAGGCTCAGGTCACCTGGCACTTGTCTCCCTTGCACCTCCATCAGTTACCAAATCCTGTACATTACGGTACTGTTTCAAAACAATACCAAGAGCTACACCTCCCTCTTTATGTTCAAGGCTGTCAGTTAGTCCAACCCCAATGAGGTGAACTATCAGAACAGCTTCCTGACTGGCCTTCCGACTCCTGCCACTGCTCCTCACTTCACCCCAAACAGAAATTCCATACTTGACTCATCTGCTTGAACTTCCAGTTCCTTTGGTCATTCCACAGCTCAGAAATCCCTAGTGGCCCAAATGGGCACCTGGTATCCCTCCATAACAACAAATCTTTACCACCTCTTTATCAATATCCCTCACCTCCCATCTCCCAAATCACATACTCAATCTAATTTCCCATTACCCTAGTCAGTTTCCTTATAGAGTTTAGGACATAATTGCTTGAGTCCTTATGCACAAGGCTCCCCTTGTCTGGAACACCATCTATTGTTCTCTTAGAGCCTGACTCAAATCTTCAACCCACTTCAAGCCCCACCAAGAAAGCCTCTCCTGACCACACATCCCTCAACTTACCTTCTCCATTTCTGAACTCCTCCAGCATTTATACTCTGCACCACACCATTTTATATAATATGACTGAGTACTCTGTATACTCCAGGCACCACTCAAAGTGTTCGACAATTATTTAATCCTTACAACTCATTTCACAAATGGACAAACTGAGGCACAGATAGGCTAACTGGCCCAAGGTCACATAGCAGGAAATCCTGGAGCCAGAATTCAACCTAGTGCCAGAGCCACACACCTAACCACTATATAATTATAAACTACTTCATATTGCACCATAATTATAAGTGACTAAGCAGCAGCATCCATGCTACTGAGTCACTTATATTCCTCACAGCCAAGCTCCAAAGTTGCACACTATCTAATATTCTGTAACTGATGACAGGAAGCAAGCTCAAACTCCCAGTCAGGCACTGGCTCTGGTGCTCTGCAGCAGCTGAAAAAAGAGCTTTTCTCCTCCTGAAGAGTGAGCGACACTGGTGTAACAAGGCTATGATGAGCCATTGCACCCTTGTAATAACATCTACCTAATGTGAGTGTTCCAATATAAAATCTACTTCAAGCACTGAGACAACACACTTTGTCTTTGTCTGCACACTTTGCACCTCAAAGGCCACAGCCCAGGGGTCAAGGATCCTACAATGAGAAATTCTTGTTTTAAGGTATTCAAATTAGCTGCATGACAAGTCAGAAGGGGTCACCAAATACAAAAGGTTCCCTTCTGGGAACTCTATGAATAAGAATCTGAAGGAGTCTCTTCCTCCCTTAAACACACAGGCATGGATGGTCCAGGGAAGCCTCCGCTGGTTCTCACAGTTTCTCAGCTACCACAGAAGTGTCCCATACTGCTGCTACCCAGAAAATGGAGGTTTGCCCCTCAAAGTCCAGGACCCCGGCATGCCCTGCCCTTCTCACAGGTGAGCATCCTTTACCTGTGTCCTCTGCAGGGTGGCACATCCACAGCTGGGAATGTCAAAGCTTCTTTACTATAATTTGTCATTATCAGAAAATGCAAACTATACTAGAGAGGGAACTACACAAATCTGATCCTAGTTATAATTTTACTTCACGCTGTTACCCTAGAACAGGGTAACACATATAACAAGACCTGAGCCTTTTCCAGCAACCTCTAATTCCACTCCTGATGAAAATTTCTCAAGACTCTCTAAAGGAGAGTTTCTCAACCTTGGCACTACTGACATTTTTAGTCAGATAATTATTGGTCGTGGGAGGCTACCTTTGTATGCTGTATGAAATTTACAGCACCCCTGGTCTCTATTCACTAGATGCCAGTAGCACCCCACTGTGACAAGCAAAAATATCTCCAGACGTTGCCAACGTCCTGGGGTGAGGAGGGGATGGGGAAGGTGCCAAAATTTTTCCTCGTTGAGAATCATGCTCTAAAAAAACTAAAGAAAGTACATTTGGGTCTGAATCCCAGAGAGTATCCCTCTCCTCACCCAGTATCAGACTAAAACTATTTTTCCCTCATAGCCCATATACCATTCTCGGGGTTATATGGACAAAGTTTCCCTGAACTAGATTCTCCAATTCCTGGCAAGGAGGCTCTTCCTCCATATCTTGTCATTTAAGCCTCTTTCAGACTTTCTCAGCTATTTTTCTAGAAAGGTTCTAAGTTGGCTACTCAGTTACCCGGGTCCACCAGTTTACTACCCTCCTCTCACATACAGAGTGTATGAGGGCCTTTGCCCCAAGACCCAGTCACATGCTCATTTGCTGCTCATAGCCAGGGCCCAGCCAGACTCTCCTTCCCCTCACCCTCGATGTCATCTGTCATATAGGACTTTAGGAAAGCTATTCTATGAGCAGAAACAGTGGAGAGCAATGACCCAACCTGGGAGAGAAAACTATACTAAAAGTACATTTATAGAAGGCCCAAAACAAAAAGGTTTTATTTATAAATAATCATTACAGAGGATAGGAAAGAAAGCAAAAGCCTACCAAGATAGTAAAACCTGAGAAAAACAAGAGCATAATATGAAACTATGGCTAACACAGACCAGTAAGGTGAATTAAGTCTCCTTGTAAATTAATTCAAGGAAGAAATTGAGAACACTTGAAAAGTCTAGTAGAAATAAATATTACAGTAACTGCTGAGTGGTCTCTTTTAAAAAATTAGTCTTCAACAATAAAGAGGCAAAAGATCTATATAATTAGGCAGGGGGAAAAAAGTGATAGTAGAGGCAATTAGGACTCCCGAAATCAGCCAGGCGTGGTGGCTCACGCCTATAATCCTAGTACTTTGGGAGTCCGAGGCGGGTGGATCACTCAAGCCCAGGGAGTTTGAGGTTGCAGTGAGCTGAGATTATGCCACGGGGGAGTCTGAGGTTGCAGTGAGCCGAGATTACGCCACGGCACTCCAACCTGTGTGGTAGACCAAGATCTTGTCTCAAAAAAAAAATTCAAAAAGGACTCCTGAACTCAGGAATCCTGTGATGCTTGTTCTAATTTTTAAGAAATGAATAAATACACTGACAGATTCTTCCACCTTTGTTTCTCCAGTCGTTTTGTCTCTCCTTACCTATTCTGTCATTTGAGACAGATTTTTTTGAAATGGCAGGAGCTACCCATTTGGAAATTCAATAGCCCCTGTGCCAATGGTTGCCAAATCACCTACAGAAACAGCGGTGCTGCAGGGAAATGAGAAACTTAAACTAAACCAGTTACCTAAAAGGATGTCTCCTTTAGATAGGGTTAAAGGCTGAGCAAAACAGGAAAATGCCTTTATTGAAGCTTTCTGGAAGGCAGCTGGCTATGCTCAACACTGCAGAGGCGTTTGGAGCAGGGAATGTATACAAATCTTCAACTGTTTTATGAGGACTATAATGAGTACTGAGGGCTATAACATTCAGGTCTCTGGAACCTATAAATACATAATAACAAGAAACCTTAAGATAGCTGAAAGAAAAACTAAAGGAAAATGTATCTAAAAACCAGACCCTGACCAACTTCTCTCAGCCTTCACAGACCTGGTTCGATGGTTCATATTAACACCCACAAATACAGGGGAAAAGAAAAATACACACACACACACACACACACACACACACACACACACACACACACACAGTCCCCTCTATTCTATGCCAAGTGCAATAGATCCCAGGGGGCCATGGGGCCAAGCCAACATTCCCAGTGTATTCACTGTTCACAGAGCTAATTTTTTTGAAATGTCCTCTAGATTTCTGAAGCCCCTGCCTCTGCAAGATGTGGCCATCAGAAAAAGTATAGACATTCTGTGAACAGTTTGCTGACTCTTTGAGTATGCAGCAGTGAGGGGCCACGGGGAGCAGTCCTGAGCAATGAGCCAGATATTGGGCACAATACATGCACTTAATTAAAAAGGGTCAAAGAGTTGGTCCATATTCCTCTCCATCTGAATTCACGAGTCATTTCCTCTGGTCTCACAGGAAGAAAAGCACCTCTCTTTTCAGGATCTATCTCCCCCATAATTTGCTCACTCAATCATATCTATGATATAGTTTGACAGACATCAGTTTAAAGCTATATAATTTAATAGTAGTCTTGGCAAGTTGTTTAAACTCTAAGCCTCAGTTTCCTCATCTGTAAAAGGGGTTCTGCCTACCTACTTCCCAGGATTGCTGTGCAGATTAAATAAGATAGAACAGCAAATGCTCTTCTCCCAGTACCTGGCACACAGTAGGCATTCAATATGTGATAACTACTAACATTATTCCGGAAATCTTCGGTTTCTCCATTTCCATCAGGTTTTTCCATTGACTTTAGACGTGGTCAGAATATGGCTCCCAAAGACAAAAAAAGCTTCACTGGCCTCAAGGCCCCACAACCTACCACCTTATTTCAATGATTCCTGACCTTGGAACACAAACTTCTGAAGTCAGTGTTCTATACCTGATACCCTGACAGCAGACTCCCTACTCATGGCTTCACTGCAAAGCCCCTCAAGGCAACTTTGGCTTTTCCCCACCTTAATGGAATATGATCTCAAGGGCCGCGATGTACTCAATCACAAAATCCTACTTCTGTTTTTGTTCTCCTTGATCTCTGAAGCCCTCAACACTGTTGGTCAACCTTTCCTCTCACCACACATTGTGGTCTTTCTAGACATCTTCTTCAGCTCTTACTGGTTTTCGCTGTGGTGCCTTCTCTGGCTCCTACCTTTGTCCCTGGGCTAGAGAAATATCCTGGATTCAGTCCTCTGTGCTCTCTTTCTCTGCACAAGTTAGCTCACGGGACAGTCACCCTCACAGCAGTACCTATCTCATGAATTACAAGGGCTTTTATGTTGTGTAGAACAAAGTCTTCAACCTGCAAAAACAGATTTGACATCTGCAAAATTGTTAAAATGTAAAGCCAGATGTGCTGATTGAGGTGGGAAGGCAATGTTTGTGACCAAAATAATGTGTGAAAACAATAGCTTGAATTGGTAGGTTTACAAAATCCAAAATCTGCAGCCCCAACAGTACAATGTAGTACTTGGAATGTGAACTCTGGTGCCAGAATTAATCCTGACTCATCCACTCAATAGCTCTATGACCTCAGACATATTACTCAGCCTCTCTTGCCTTAGTTTTCTCATCTGTGAAATGACAGTGCCATTGCACATGGCTTTGTAAAGATTCAATGGGATACATGGAAAGCATCAACACAGGACTTAAAAATCTATTAAGTGAAGAAGAAACTTTAGTTGCAACTGCCTTCTTCTTACTTTTATATTCAGAGTCTTAGTCAAAAAAAGCATATCATCCCAGCCATTCAGGAGGCTGGGGTGGGAGCATCACTCGAGCTCAGGAGTTTGGGCTCAACATAGGGAGATCCTATCTCAAAAAAAAAAAAAGTAAGTCAATTAAGATGTCCTGGTCAGAAGCAGTGGCTTACACCTGTAGTCTCAGTACTTTGAAAGGCTGAGGAAGGAAAATTGATTGAGGCCAGGAGTTCCAAGACCAACCTGGGCAACAACGCAAGACCTGTTTCTACAAAAAAAATTTTAAATTATCTGAGCATGGTGGTGAGCACCTGTAGACCTAGCTACTCAAAAGGCCAAGGTGGGAGAATCGCTTAAGCCCAGGAGTTTGAGGCTGCCGTAAGCTATGATTGTGTCATTGCACTCCAGCCTGGATGACAAAGTGAGACCCAAAGTCTTCATCAGCTGCTACATTTGGAAGCTCCTCTGAGCAGTCCTTGTGCCCCTCGGGACACAGTGACAGACTAACAACAAACCAGATAGGGAGCACGTTCCTTTGGTGCCGTGTAGGTCCACCAGGGCCACTGTACTAGAAATAGCTCAGCAGGTGGATGCTAATCATCTGAGACTGTGCCATTTCCAAGTTACTGTTTTCTAAATATGCAAATAAAAAATTAAAATGTAGTGATGTTATAAAAAGGCTGGAACTCTAGTGATTCTTAGCATAAAAAGAAGACATTATATTGCTTCATCAGCTTATCCTACTACTTTGAAGGCTTTCTACAGAGACAATAAACCGTAGTTTCCAAGTCCATGTATTTTGTGGCTTAAAATACCATGTTCATCCACTATGGAAAAGGATTAATAAAATAAAAAACAAAACCAAAAAACATGTTCAGAGGAGACTATGATTTGACCCAAAGGCATATTTTGATACAAGGAAAGTCCTGACATAGACTGTCCTTTAGATATGTTGTGTAAGTTTTCTGCATCAATCAGAAATCCAGGTGGCCTATGGGGCATAATTAATTCTATTTTTAACTTCTGGATGAATGAGGAAATGAAGCTATTAAAGTGCAGCTCTCTTCTCCCCAGAGTTCCAATGCTTGTGTGTTTGTCCAGAATCCTTAACTACCTGCATGATAGTCTCATTGTTTCGTGCTATTCAAATATTGCAACTGCACAATATAAAACCATAGCCAACTCTGTACCTCCCTAGCAGAAAGAATGAATCCCTTTAATGATCATTTTTGAAGTTTAATTGTACAGCTCCCTAGAGAAGAGGCAGTAAGGCCCTGGGACAGCAGCTTTGGGTAGGGAATAAGTCACCTAACAAGTGCTCAGCAAGGTGGTGAGTGAAAATAGCACGTGCCATGAAGCCAAACAGAACCAGGTTAGAGCTGAATGACTCTGAGCACTTTACGTAATTCTTTTATTTTTAAAAAATATCACTAAGCATTCCTTAGGACCTTTACATAATTCTTAAATGGGCATATTAGCACCCAACTCAGAGGAGTTGGGGGCGAATTCAATAAGAATGTATCTAGGCCGGGTGTGGTGGCTCATGACTGTAATCCCAGCTCTTTGGGAAGCTGAGAGAGGCAGATCATGAGGTCAAGAGATCGAGACCATCCTGGCCAACATGGCGAAACCCCATCTCTACTAAGAATAGAAAAAATTAGCCAGGTGTTGTGGCACGTGCCTGTAGTCCGAACTGCTCTGGGGACTGAGGCAGGAGAATCACATGAATCTGTGAGACAGAGGTTGCAGTGAGCCGAGATCACGCCACTACACTCCAGCCTAACAACAGAGTGAGACTCCGTCTCAAAAAAAAAAAAAAAAAAAAAAAGTATCTAAAGAGCCTTCTTAATGCCTCGCACAAAGCAGTCTTAATGAATGGCATTCTTCATTCCAAACACTTTGATGCATCTTTAAAAACTGTCTTAATGAAGGCTGAATATTTCCAGGTATAATCTCACACCTATAATCCCAGTGCTTTAGAAGGCCAAGGCAGAAGGATTTCCTGAGGCCAGGAGTTTGAGAACTGCCTGTGCAACACGGCAAGACCCCCACCTCTACAAAAGATTTAAAAATTAGCCTGGCATGGTGGTGCACACCTATATTCCCAGCTACTCAACAGGCTGGGGCAGGAGGATCGCTTGAGCCCAAAAGTTTGAGGCAGCAGTGAGCTACGATTGCACCACTGTGCTCCAGCCTGGGCAATATAGCAAGACCTTGTCTCTAAAAAAAAAAGAAAGAGGCTGGGCATGGTGGCTTATGCCTGTAATCCCAGCACTTTGGGAGGCCAAGGCGGGTGGATCATGAGGTCAGGAGTTCAAGACCAGCCTGGCCAAGATGGTGAAACCCCGTCTACGAAAAATACAAAAATTAGCTGGGCGTGGTGGCACACGCCTATAATCCCAGCTAGTCGGGAGGCTGAAGTAGGGAACCGCTTGAACCCGGGAGGTGGAGGATGCAGTGAGCTGAGATCACACTACTGCACTCCAGCCTGGGCGACAGAGCGAGACTCTGTCTCAAAAAATAAATAAATAAAATAAAGAAAGAAAAAAAACAAAAAACTAATGAGGAGACGGGGAAACACAATTTTAAACCTCTTAAGACAAAAAAAGGCAAGCAGACCCATTCATCAATAAATCAATAGCAATTTAATTAGGAACTCTTAAAAAACAAAAACTAACAACAACAAAATCCCTACCCTAGTATCTTCAAGCAGGTGAAAGAAGGAAACAAAGTCTACCCAGCAAGGGAGATAAGGCTGTGGCGGAGAAACAGACCTTAGCTACTTTCAAGGAGCTTGCAATCTAGAAGTAGGTAGAAATAAGCAAACAGGAAATTACAATATAGCATAATAAATGCAAGACAGGAGTTCTAGAACAGGCTCTGGGAGTACTTAGGAAGGGTCCTCTCAAGCAGAATCAGGAAGACTTCCTGCAGGATGTGACACATGACAATGATAATAATAGCTAGCTAACAGTTGCCAAGAAGGTACCATGTGCTAAGAATATACTAAGTGCACTGTGGATTATCTCATTTAATTCTCAGAACAACACTGTAAGACAATTACTATCATTACCACCATTTTAAAGACAAACCAAAGAGCTTAAGAAACTTGCCAAAGGTCATACTGCTAGCAAGTAGCAGAGCTGGGATTTGAACCCACACAGCCTCCAGACTTTAGGCACTTCACTATCACCAAATGCATTTTCTAAAATGAGGCCAAACGCTGTCAAAGACTGAAGCATGGGAAGTTTTGTAGGCAAAAGGGCATGTGTAGAGGTCTAGATGCAAGACAGAGTAAGGCCCAGGTTCAAGGGAATTACAAATGGCACCGCTGCCCGTACAGAGAAGGCACTTAATATTTGCTGGATTAATATTGAAGCATCTAGTGCAAAGCAATGAGGGAAGAGAAGTGAGCCCGACTGCAAAAGTCTCAAAGACACGGTAAGTTTGGACTCAAGGCCAGCCATGAGCCTGAAAAGGTGCTCCAGGTCAGTATTTAATTTTCTGTTAGAAACAGTCTCCTGGGTAAACCTTCACAAGAAACTGATCTTCAACTTTTTGAATCAGAAACATTATGATTTACCAACCATAACTAAAACTTATTCAGGATCAAGTGTTTTAAAGTATATATAAGGCCGGCCACAGCAGCTCACGCCTGTAATCCCAGCACTTTGGAAGGCCGAGGCGGGTGGATCACCTGAGGCCAGGAGTTTGAAACCAGCCTGGCCAATGTGGTGAAACTCCATCTCTAGTAAAAATACAAAAATTAGCCAGGTGTGGTGGCGGGCACCTGTAATCCCAGCTACTTGGGAGGCTGAGGTGGGAGAGTCACTTGAACCTGGGAGGTGGAGGTTGCAGTGAGCCAAGATGGCGCCACTGCACTCCAGCCTGGGCAACAGTGAGACCCTGTCTCAATAAAAAATTAAATAAAAATAAAGTGCATATAAGGCTCAAAATCTAACAGTAACCAAAGTTACAGTCAATATGCAATACACAGTATTCTGTAAAAAAAAATTTTCATGTGCTTAGTCAGTTTTTTGCTTCAACAGATCAGAAGGCAACAGAATACTTTTAATGAGACAATAAAATTCAGGAAACAGATTTAGCAGCCATCCTTAACGAGATCTTGAGACAATATGCTCAATGTGATAGTTTCTGATGGAACTGATCCTGAGACACCTTTTGCTGCCTCTGTTCTTCACCATGATTTTCTCCATAGAATGCGGAGATGCATTAGGGATGAGCTTGGCGGCAGCCATTTTATCAACCCCGTAGCTTCACAGTTATAAAGCTAGCATTTAATAAGCACATACCATGTGCCAGGTGCTGTTTGGAACATCTTCATTTGTATTATTTCCTTTGACACTCACAATGACTTTATACTATAGATATTATTACCACCCCTACTTTGGAAGTGAGAAAACTGTAGCACAGAAACTTTAAATAACTTACCACTAAGTGGAGAGCTGGCATTTGAACCTAGGCCAACTGGCTCCAGAAACCATACTGCGAACCACTATACACACTACTTCTCCCACATCACACCTGCATTCAAAACTGAATCAACAATTCACATCTACATGGAATTCTACAGCCTTTGGTTTTCGACCAGAAGGTGTTCCACACCCACAGTCTTAAGGCTGTGGTTTCAATGATAGGTAAAGTTAATTTCTAGAAGGAACTAGCAGGGGCTGGTCCTACGGACACGGCACAGGGGGTAGAACAAGGAACAGAAAACACATTTCTAGAGTGAGCCTGAGACAGAAAAACTGAGGGGGTTAAGTAAGGCTCTTTAGAAAGAAGGTGTGTGTGTACTACCAGGTGAAAGGAGGACAGCTGGTAGCAAGAAACAGCCTCTTCCTCTCTCCAGGGACCGTACAATGCCAGAGTTCTGGACAATGCTTATCAGTCCCCACTGTCAGCTCCTCCTTGGCCAGAACAGAAACACCTGTAATTCCCTAAGCTGGGCAGCCTGCTTGGAGAGGTGAGACCCACTGGGCCACAGGCCTTCAGGTCTTACGTCGGGAGAAGAGGCCAGTGAGCACGTAAGACATATGGAGCAGTGGCAGTCAGTTCTGTAGGAACAGGGTGTCCCTTCCTCTCCACCCAGCTGGAAGGAAGCAAAAAACCTCTATTCAAACAGCTCTTTTCCCACAGCATATCATCAGATTTTAGGTTCGTTTAACATCAAGTTGAATCTAGCTACACAGTGGTAATAGGAATTTTGATAAGTAATCCGGAACACTGGGGCAGTGGAGCTTGGTTTGACTTAAAGAGAAGGGATCATCAACATGGAAAGTCCCAAAAAAAAACATTGCTGACTTCTAACTACCTTGAGTCAAATCTGCCTCTCCACTCAGCCAAGGGCCTGCTGCATTTCTCCACTGGTAGTCAGTCCTTCCACCGTGGGGAGAGAAGGAAAACTGTCAGCAGGCTGCTAGGGACTAGCTCCTTCAAGCCCTCGTCTTTCACACCTAGCTCTTCCCCTGACACAGTATGGCAGCCCCATGGAAGCCTAAACAGGATGCTGGGATAGGGTTAGTGGTGAACCAAATAAAGGAATGGGCGGGGGTGTTTTATGTTGTCCCCAAAAGAAAGATGCCCAGGATCTGTGTGTCTAACCAAAAGGGAGAGGTCCTCCCTTAAATATCAGCCATTCTACTCTACTGTACCATGTAAGGTAGGACGACCATGGAGTAGAACATTAATGAGGATAACCACATTAAGGCATACTGCTACTGCCTTACAGAGTAAGTAGCAGTGTTTGTTCACAGCAGGTACTCAACAAATGCTGAGCGACAGACCACGATGGACTATACTAAGTAACTTAAGGAAATTTCCCAAAACTCTGTAGTCCAATAGTGTGGTGATTTTTTGCCTTTATTTTTATGCAATACAATTCCCAGCTGAATTACACAGAATTACAAATCCTGCACAGATGGAACTCTGAACACTCTGAAAATTTTATTTTTAAGTTACATAGGGACAGGGTATGCTTCAGAGGCAAAAGGAAGACTTTTACAAGAGACCAAATGAGGAAAAATTTCCTTAAAATGAGACATCTGGCAAACCTAGCAGTTCAGTTTTCATTTGTTGATGAAAATTTCTTGGACCTAGGTTCCTCTCTGAATCATTCTTCTTAAAATAGAGGCTTTATAGAGAGCATTTTGTCTAATTTTTCTTCCACAGCAGTCTTCACTGAGAACACAGAGAAAGCAGCAGTCTCAATCAAAATTTTATTTTCACATTAACGAGGATTTTAACTCCAATTAGCAGTATTTGTTGAAAAGTATACTGTGGTTGAGATTTGGTCTCATCCTTCCGTAAATCTCCATGTCCAGACTTTCCTCAGTGAGTTAACAAGTAAGATGCAGACATGGGCTGGGCGCGGTGGCGCACGCCTGTAATCCCAGCACTTCAGGAGGCTGAGGTGGATCACCTCAGGTCAGGTGTTCGAGACCAGCCTGACCAATAACGTGAAACCCTGTCTCTACTAAAAATACAAAACTTAGGTTGGTGTGGTGGCATGTGCATGTAGTCCTAGTTACTCCGGAGGCTGAGACAGGAGAATTGCTTGTACCTGGGAGATGGAGGTTACAGTGAGCCGAGATCGCGCTGTTGCACTTCAGCCTAGATGACAAGACTCCGTCTCAGAAAAAAGATGTAGACATGAAGCCTCTTTACCTCCAAATTCTTCAGAGGCTTTTAGGTGGCTAAAAGAAAAACAGCTCTGATCTGAAACCTAATACTTTCTCTGAGAAGATGGAAATGGAGAGAACCAGCTCTACCTTACACTAGGAGCAGACCCTAAACAAAACAGCATGGCTCAGAGAATAAGGCTTCAAGAACATTTTGGTCCACCTCAAAATGAAAGCACAGCAAGCCTTTTCTTTCACTTCATTATGACATTTTCATCAATCGAGCTGAAGTAGAAGTAAGAAACCCTCTAGACATCTTGGAGATATAAAAACCCAAACTGTTACTTGCTAACCGAAAGAAAAAAAAGATACAGCACGTCTGTAATCCTGGCACTTTGGGAGGCTGAGGCAGGAGGATCACTTGAGCCCAGGAATTTAAGACCAGCCTGGGCAGCACAGTGAGACCCCATATCTAGAAACAATTTAAAAATTAGTCGAATGTGGTGGTACACACATGTAGTCCTAGCTACTGGAGAGGCTGAGGCAGGAGGAACACTAGCCTAGGTGTCAAAGCAAGACCCTGTCTCTTAAAACAAACAAACAACAACAAATCTACATAGGTGTGAAGCCCTAACATGTTGACAAATACAGGCCCGTGCTTATAGGCAGCAAGTCTACACTTTTTCCCGACAGCTGCAGTACTAACTACGGGAACTCCTTCACTCACCAGATATCTGAGTACCTACCCAGCTCACGGCACTGACATAGGGGCAAGGACAGTGAGAAAAACAAACAGACCTGGCCTTGGCCCTGATGGGATTTATATTCTCATCAGGTAGATGGACTTCAAATGACCCTAGAAATAAATGTAAGTGAAGAGCTAGCTAATACTTCCTACTTTAAACAGAAGGATCTTCTATATATATGATACACAAAATTCCATTTTAGAATAAAATATAACCCTATTTTATAGCTGACAAAAATCAGATACAGTAAATAATTTGTCCAAGGTCAAACAATCACCTCAGTTTGGCAAGGCCTCAAAGTCCACATTCTCTTAAGCACAGCAGGTCAGCTCTGCCCTCTGACTGCTGCTTCCAGAAGCTCTCAGTAAGACCACCAGGAAGAAACAACTTTACTGCTATAACTGCTCCCAGATTCAGAGTCTTTTTGGACAGGCCGATATCAAATAAATACCATTTTAGGCATCCATGATACAATGCTAATGCTCTTCTCACTTTACTTGGGGGAAATTTTCCTTCTCAGTTCTGCAGAAACTGAAAAGAGTCAATAACACAGGAAGCCCAAAGGATTGTTTTTTAATAAAATAAACCTAAAATGGTTACTGGGCCCTGGAGGATTTCTAGGTGCACAAGAAAAGGGGCTAACACATTACTTTAACTCTGTTTCTCCCATCCTGGCCAACTCAGTATTAGCTAAGAATTTTCAAAACTGTTTCCTTTTCACCCTTAGAAATATCTTACTCACTACTTTCCAAACCAATTAACAAATACATTGAACAATGTTGTCCTGAAAACACTGTAAATCAAATGATCATGATTAAATCATCCTAGGTTCATTAGGGTGATTTACTAAGTGATGATTATTTTTATTGGGCAAACTATTAGCCCTTAATTAATAGTTTGAATTCTAATGTTTCTAATGATTTTTAAAAATAAAATAGCCCAGTCTAATAATCATTTGTATGAATTTTTTAAATGCCTATATAAATTTCTTTGGGTAGATGTCATGTTTCCTGGTTGATCAAATTTAGATTCAAAAACTAGTTTATTGGTTGGGCACGGTGGCTTATACCTGAAATCCCAGCACTTTGGGAGACTGAGGTGGACAGATCACCTGAGGCCAGAAATTCGAGACCAGCGTAGCCAACATGGTGAAATCCCATCTCTACTAAAAGTACAAAAATTAGCTAGGAATAGTGGCACATGCCTATAGTCCCAGTTAATTGGGAGGCTGAGGCATGAGAATCACCTAAACCAGGTAGGTGGAAGTTACAGTGAGCCAACATTGTACCACTGCACTCCAGCCTGGGCAACAGAACAAGACTCTGTCTCAAAACAACAACAACAATTTTGTTTAGGCCAGGCATGGTGACTCATGGCTATAATCTCAGCACTTTGAGAGGCCAACGCGGAAGAATCACTTGATCTCAGGAGTTTAAAACCCTGTTGTCTCTACAAAAACTAAAATAATTAGCTGGGCATAGTGGCACATGCCTGTGGTCCTAGTTACTCTGGAGGCTGAGGCCAAGGAATTGCTTGAGCCTGGGAAATCAAGGCTGCAGAGAGCTATGATCATGCCACACCAGAGAGCTATGACTATGCCTAGGTCCAACCTAGGCAACACAGTAAAACCCTGTCTCAAATAAACAAACAAACAAACAACCCTACTTTATTTAGACTTTCCTAACTAGTGAATAGCTAGGGGTGGGGTCAAAAGACTAAGGCTTCAGCTCAGTCACTATTACAATGTGTAACCTCAAGTCTGTTCATTTCTCTGTGACTATTTACTTATATTGGGGGGTAGGTGAATAGCCTTTTTCAATTTTACAGGGTTGGTAGGGCTACCTGAGATTAGAGGTAAATGTGAAAGGTATTATTTAAAGTCAAGATATTTGATCATCTTTCTGTACCTGGCTCCTAACACAGGGCCTAACACAGAACAGAAACTCAGTAAACATTTGAATAGAAAGGATAAATTTCCCTTTTGTATAAGCTGACGACTTTCATAAAGTACAGGAAAGGAAACTTAACCTTAAGGAACCAAATGGTGGTTCAGGTTAACCACAATAAAAACAGGCAATATACACACAGCCAGCAGAACCACAATAAATGTTCTGCATCTAACCACCAAACACAGCCATCTATTGCTGCATGCCACACAAATATACAAAAGCAGGTCAAAAATGTCATCTAAAATCAATTTTGCTTCTCAATCCATCCAAAAGGTTTCAATGACCATCTAACCATAGTATCAAAGTATCCCTACTAGTGTGCCCCTTTTTCTAACCCAAAACAGACTTTGTGGTAGAAAACTAATTCTGCAAATAAACATCTACTAAAATCCTTACTATCTGTAGGTGAGAAATGTTCAGTTACTTCAATCTATACAGTATTCTAAAATAAAATCTGTTGTTAATTCCTTCTCAGAGGTGAAGGGGCCTCTTTCTCATCCCAACAGTGTGCTGTTCTACCTCTGGGCAGGCCACACAGTCCCAGGGTCTGAAGCTCCTACTCCCTGAAGACACCACTAAAGTTGAGGTTAGATGGTGAGAGAGAATAGAGCTGAGGACCATCCATCCCTTCTAATGGGCTGCTAGGGAGAAAACCTAGACTTGGTATTTTAACACAAGGTAACCAGCAAGTGATGAGGACACAGTCTACACAGATATCGATAAAAAATGCTGACAGTGATGCTAATTACAGATGCTGGAGAGCTAACAAATAAATAAACAAGAAACTGTGAACATTTGATCTGGCCATATAAAAATTAAAACTAATTATAGCTATTTATGTAAACTGTTTACCTAATAATCAGGCAATATAACAATGACCACGCAAATCATTCAAGGTGTCAGATTATGAGTGTTTGATATCATCACAACACCAAACAGAGGTCACACATGCTCAGCTTTCATAAATTGTAGCATGCTTGTTTACTTACAACTTAAAGCTGAAATAAACATTCCTGGGTACACAGGAACTGTGTTACTGCAAAAATATTAACAGTCCCTGAGCGCAACCTGAAAACTAGAATAGTAGAAACTCCCGGTGGCTCAGAGTACTATTATAATGAGATTTCAAGGGCAAGAAACGTATCTGGTAGTTTTATTATATGTGACCCTACAGCTACACTGCTATTGCTCTCCTATTCATTTGAATAAGGATTCTCTGCCCTACACACCACTATCCTTCATTCTAAACTGTCAAGGATCTACAGTAATAGGAAATCTAGAGTTGGCATAGGCAGACGACTAAATTTTGGCTGACGGGAGAGAAAAGCTTCCTTTCAGTATAAAGGGTATAATTTGGGTTTCTTAATGACCGTTCAGGGTGAGGACTCCAGACACTGCCAATCACAAAGCCTGGAGAACTTGTTTTGCCTTTTCTAGAAGTTTTCAATCATATGTACACAGTCCTTGAGCCTCATGAGGAGACATTCTCACAGTCAAGGACCAGGACTTTCAGTGTGATTGAGGAAGCCCTGGGTGGCTAAATAATACCCCTGCCAGTTTAAGGATCCCTCACTGTTATCCTGTGCACAAGGAAGGAGATTATTACAGTAGAACACAGGCCAAAGCAAAAACAGGGTTAGCTTTAAGCTTGATAAAAATCCTTTGAATCTAAACTATATTCTATTTCATTAAAAGTACCGATTTGGCTTTCCGCACATCATGTCGGTAAATAAATAACTACATAAATCCTGAAAGGAGCAGGAAGAGCCTATCTTTTCTTCTTTCCATATCACTAATTCCCACTCAGTTCAAGGATTCACAGGTCTTTGCTGTGGAAACAACCATTTGAAGACTTAGCTTTCATCATGATAAACAAAAGAAGATTAAACCAAAAGACTGATTTACCTGCTTGCTTAAAAAAATAGTTAACATATCACTCTAGGTCTCCATCTACAAACTCCTGTGCACACCAAAATAAGTAATGGAGCTGTTCTAAAATGAATACTACCCTTTCACTAAAAAGGGAAAAAAGGGTTTCATTTCTGTTATGCCTTAGAAAACTCCAGTCCTTCCACAAAACCCTACTTTCCCATTTTATGTTGCAATATCCTATTTATTTATTTATTCATTCATTTATTCTTTTTTTTTTTTTTTTTTTTTGAGATGGAGTTTCACTCTGTCACCCATGCTGGAGTGCAGTGGTGCAATCTCAGCTCACTGCAACCTCTGCCTTCTGAGTTCAAGTGATTCTCCCGCCTAAGCTTCCTGCATAGCTGGTACTACAGGTGTGTGCCACCACGCCTGGTTAATTTTTTGTATTTTTAGTAGAGACAAGGTTTCACCATGTTGGCCAGCCTGGACTTGAACTCCTCACTTCGTGATCTGCCTGTCTTAGCCTCCCAAAGTGCTGGGATTACAGGCATTAGCCACTGTGCCCAGCCCATTCATTCTTTCTTGAGGCAGAGTCTAGCTATGTTGCCCAGGCTGGAGTGTAGTAGTGTGATCACAGCTCATTGCAGCCTCGACCTCCCAGGCTCAAGTGATCCTCCCATCTCAGTCTCCTGAGTAGGTGGGACTATAGGGACCACCACATCGGGCTAATTTTAAAATTTTTTGTAGAGACAAGGTCTCCCTGTGTTGCCTAGGCTGGTCTTAAACTCTTGAGCTCAAGCAATCCTCCTACCTCAGCCTCCCAAAGTGCTGGGATTACAGGCACGAGCCACAATGCCCTGCTTGTAATATCCTATTTAGATGCAAAGTCACAGGTGAGATCAACCACTCAACTGCAAATCAATAGTCACTAAGTCCTGTTCCTTCCTCCTGAATATTTCAAATTTGGCTTCTTCTTCATACTCGCTGGTGCTGCTTTCCTTCAGGCCCAAATCACTTTGCACTCCTAGTCAATCTCAACTCCTTTGATCCATCTTCCAAAAATCTGAAGAGATCTTCCTAAATTGCAAATCCATAATTACTGTCAATGTAAGATCCAACTCCTTTACGTGGGTATCTCACCTCTGCTACCACCCCAGCTAACCTCTTCCTACTCCACAGAACCCGTCTTCCTCTCACGTACCAGGCAGTTACCTGCAGTTGTCTCAATGCGCCATGCTTCCAGACACTCATTCTTTGCACACACTGTATACTCTCTTCAGCTTAAAATAACTCACTTTCCCCTTCTTTGTCTGTACAACTGCTGTTAGCACTAATACTCCACTCAAACCTCACCCCTTCTGAAAGGAGCATTTCCCCAGCCCTGCCCCTTGTTTCCTCTCTGATGCTCTAGCATCCCTCTGTATCACAGCACTTATCACACGATTCTCTATCTCCTCCATCAGAAGATCGCAAGGCTGGGATTGAGACTTCTTTTCTCTCTATAACTCCATTGGCCAGCACAAGATCTTACACAAACAAGGTACTCATTAAATGAAGAAATTGCCATTATCCTTTGGTTCTAAATCAACACAGTTCCTTCTGCTTCCCAAGAGAGTTATGTTAAAAGCTCTTGACCATTTAAAAGTACTTAGAAATGAGAACTGGGTGTTAATTGCTGTTCTTTGACCATACAAACTACTGGTAAGTGTAAGATGACTTTTCATTAATGATAATAATTATTATGGCAAATATCAGTTGAAGACAGAGCTTGGTGCAATGGAAAAAAACACTGACTTTGGAGTCAATGACATGGGATTGAGTTTAGACAAGTTATATAAGCCTAGGTCTGTGTTTTTATGGGAGAATTTATTTAAGTCTGGGAATGTGTCTAATGTCGTATTTGGCACATACAGACCCTCCCCCTGCTCCCACTCCACTGTTCGGCATGAACCTGGGTGTTTGGAGGAGAAAAAGAAACATGTCACCAGGCAAAAATTTATGGTGACTGAGGTCAGAACAGTGGTAACCTCAAGGAGGGCCATTTTTGGATAGCAGGTGACACCAAGGAGACTTCTGGGGCACTGGAAATGTTATCTTCACGATGATAACAGATGTGTATGTAGGTAAAATACATTAGTCTGTACACTTAATATCCAAGTGCTCAACTGTATGTAAATTATACTTCAATAAATTTTAGCCATATTTCTAGTGGTACAATTTTTCTTTTTCTTTTTCTTTTCTTCACTAATAAAAGAAACACACTCCCTTGTGACAGAAGACAACCCAAAAGACAGGCCTGGAAGTCCAAAAGCATGTTTGTACACTTACAACAGTGACTCTGCCCTGGGGCCAAGTTGTTATCGTAAAGGGTCAGCAAATGCATTTGTACACCAAGCACTGGCAGTAGGCAGAATAAATGTCTCAGAATAATATATCATGATCTCCCTAAGGTACAGAGAAGCTACTGTATTTAATAAAACACAAGTTTATTTCAGAGAGTTACCGAGTTCATAATCATTCTCTCACAACATATTTTCTCAATCAACAAATATTCAATGTACAATCACAATCCTGTTAAAACTGAAACAATTTTTTTAAATTAGTGTTTAAATTCTCTCTCTCTCTCTCTCTCTCTCTCTCTCTCCTCTCTCTCTCTCTCTCTCTCTCTTTCTCTCAGGCTTAGAAACAAAGCACCTAAAGATAAAGTGGTCTGGAGACAAAGTCTTAGACTCTATCAAGCCAGGATCCAATCTCATGACGACCCAGTACCAGCCCATCTTACCAACCTCACCTACACTGACTCCTGCTGGATAGCTGCTTACTCACCTCTGGGCAAACAGGTCTTTCCTCCTTTAGCTTCTCCACCTCCGCCCCCAGCTGTTCCCTGCCCTCCTCCACACCGGACTTCTATCAGCTATCTGAATCTTTGGCTGACTTGAAAGGCAGGGCCCCAATTCCTAGGGGTATAAATAGTCTGGGGAGGGGTCTCTAGGATTAGGTCATCCTAATCCATTACCATCTCCTCTTCCTCCAAACTCCTCCAGCACTATTTACATCCCTGGCTAAATGGCTGAGTACCTACAAGGAGGCTGGACTTCCTCCGTACAAATATTAATATTAGCAGCTGTCATTACTACCTTCAGCCACTGTTCTTTTTTTTTTCTCTAAAATAGGGTCTTGCTATGTTGCCCAGGTGGGTCTTGAACCCCTGAGCTCAAGCAATCCTCCCAACTCGGCTCCCAAAGTGCTGGGATTACAGGTGTGAGTCACTATGCCCGGCTTGCCGCTGTTTTAAGTACTTCATGTGCATTACCTCATTTAATCTTCACACAACTTCATATGAGAAGTTCTGTTATTATAGATGAAAGAACTAAGGCAAAGCAATTAAGAAAGTTACCTAGGGAGAGAGATCCAAGATGGCCGATTAGCAGCAGCTCAGGATTGTAGCTTCCAGTGAAAGCACAGAGAGCAAGTGGAAGCCACAATTTCAGACGAATTTTTGTTGTCCACAAACGGAGATTCCTGGCAGAGGAACCACACAGGTCACCAGTGTGACTCTTTCGGCCAGCACGGCTGTTTTGCCGTCGCCCCAGCATGGCCCTTCTCAGTGCGGAGTATACAGGACTGGGTGCCCTTTTAGTCGGGCTCGGCTGGTCCCATCCCCACAGAGAGAACAGTAATTGGAAGCGCTGAGGACTGAGAGTTTCACAGCAAGCACAGCTGAACTTGGGAAGGCCTAGCTCTGTGGGGAAGGGGTGTCCACCGAAGGAAAACTAAAAAACAGAAAAAACTTCATCACCAACAAGCCAGACGCCCACTCAGAGACCCAATCTGAAAGTCAGCAATTACAAAGATGACAGGTGGATAAATCCACAAAAATGGGAAGAAACCAGTGCAAAAAGACTAAGAACACCCGAAATCAGAATGCCTCTCCTCCTACAGGGGATCGCAGCTCCTCATCAGCAAGAGAACAAGGACTGACGGAGGATGAGTGTGATGAACTCACAGAATCAGGCTTCAGAAGGTGGATAATAAGAAACTTCTGTGAGCTAAAAGAACATGTTCTAA
>PVKP010016232.1:0-48546 GCA_004027715.1 Plecturocebus donacophilus
CTCAAGGGTCTCAACACCTGCCTCTCTCATATCTGTGCAGTTATGCTTTTCTATATGCCTCTCATTGGCATGACCCTAATTCATCGCTATGGGAAGCATTTGTCACCAATAATACACGCATTCATGGCCAATATCTACCTGCTTCTCCCTCCTGTGCTCAATCCCATTGTGTAGTGTTAGGACCAAGCAGATCCGATGGCGGATTGTCCAGGCCTTCTGTGGGGCTAAGGTTAGCCCTTAATGGCATCTACTATTTCCATGTAAATGCAATCAAGTTAGAGAAGAGTATCAAATACAGTACTATCCAATAGAAATTACAGCAGGAATGGATATTTTCTTATTTCTCTTCTGTTTAGTAACCAGTAGCTGTACATGGCTATTAATTGCTTGAAATTTTGTTAGTGCAAGGTGAGGAACTGAATTTTAAATGTACTTAATTTTAGTCGATTTAAATGTAAATTTAAGTAGTCATATGGGGCTAGTAGCTGCTGTATTGAACAGTACAAATATAATGGGTTGTCAAATGAAATTGCAAAATGGTTTTGATAAGAGCAATAATTTATTTTAGCTTAATAAAAACATAAAATTTTATACTTTAAAATAGTATGTAAGAAACTTTCAAACATTTATGTATAATAAAATTTACTCATCTTGGTATATTGTTTTATAGGTTTTGACAAATGCATTGTGTTACCACCACTGAAACAAAGATACAGAACAGTTTTATTACTTTCCCAAATTTCTTTATGTTGCCCATTTGTGGTCAACCACTCTATTATCACCCACCCTCTGGCAAGCATTGATTGGGTCTCCCTCCCTGTATAGATTCTTTTTCCAGAGTGTCATGCAAATGAAACCTTGCATTATATAGTCTTTCATGTTTCGCCTCTTAGTAAAATGCTTCTGAGATTCACTCATGTTATTGTATGTATTGGTAGCTTATTCCTTTTCATTGCTGAGTAGTTTTCTGTTGTATGTCATTGTTTAATAACTTTTTTTTTGAGAATATAGCTCTTATACTCCGTTAGAATCACTCTGGTATTCAGTGATAAACATAGAGCATTTCTTTTCTTTTGTCTTTATTTGTGTATTTATTTATAGATTTTATAACATAAGGTATACATTTTTAAGAGGTTGGAATCAGAAAGGAAAAAATATTGAAAATAAATAGCATGTGCAGAGTTTGAGGAAATGGTGTAGTCAGTGAGTTGGAAAAACAAGAAATTTCATATAAGCTTTAGATCTCAATCTCAGCCTCACTTCTGTTCAGAGGGCTTTTCTGACTTGCACTTAATATATACTCTATATGAACAGGGACACTTTTATCCCACTTCATTGTATCCCAAGTGTGTAATGTAGGTTAGAAGATATCATGGACACTTAATATATATTTTTGAATTAATGAATTAATGAAAACTGTATTATATTTGATTTAATACTTCCTATTCTTTCTGTTCCTATTTAAAATTCATAAATCTTATTTGAAATTTTCATAGTCACTTATCTTCACTGATAGGAACCAGGGAAAGAGGGTAGTGTTTACTTATGCATCTGAGCATTACCTGATGTGCAACTTTATGAAGTTACCTGAGCTTCCTTGATACTCACTGGGTTAAGCACCTTTGCTCAGTGTGACTCATACATATATAATAAGAATATATTTGGAAAATGTTTTAAGAAGTACATAAAGGGCCAGGTGCCACGGCTCATGCCTGTAATCCCAGGACTCTGGGAGGTCTAGGCGGGCAGATCACGAGTTCAGGGGTTTGAGACCAGCCTGGCCAACATGGCGAAACCCCATCTTTCCTAAAAATACAAAAATTAACCAGGCATGGTGGTGGGTGCCTGTAATTCCACCCACTGGGGAGGCTGAGGCAGGAGAATTGCTTGAACCCGGAAGGTGGAGGTTGCAGTGAGCCGAGATTGTACCACTGCACTCCAGCCTGAGTGACAAAAATACTCTGTCTTGCGGGGTGGGTGGAAAGTACAAAAGACCAGGTTAGATTAGATATAATCAGGATTATTAATTGACTGTCTACTGTGAATAGCTGGATTCCAGTCTAAATGAAGCTTAAACCAGATATGGGCACACAGTTGGGAATCAATCTATGAAACAGACAGATTGAAGATCACTCATTTAAATCATAGTCCCTGATGATATGAATGGAAACAGTTGGCATTAGAAGGTAGTATAGCATGTTGGTTAAGATGAAAAGCTTTGAAATAAGACTTATTTCAAAGTCTTGAGTACAATTTCCGGTACTATTTCTGAAATAGGTTTGAGTACCATTTCTGCAACTTACCTACTTTTAGACAGGAAAGATACTAAAAAATCTCTCTGAGCTTCAGTTTCCTCAGTTGTGAAATAATAGGTAATAATACTCAACTCACAAGGTTGATTATGAAAAAATAAGACAATATATTTGAAAGATATAGTTTCTGGCATATATTATGTGTTTATTAAATGTTAGGTTACATATGCTTAGGAGGTAGATGGCTCCAGATATGACTTGAATAGGAGGGGTTCTTAGGAGGAGTTCCTGTGTAAGAAGAGGGATATAGGAATAGCCAGGAGAGTAATGAGACCTCTTAGGAAGAGGACATATTGAAAGCAGAGAACAATGGGATGACTCTTTCTACCCTCCTAATCCAGCTCTGACATTCAAGGAGACTTCCTGGCTGCGAGTCCTTAGCCTAAGGCTAGGTAAAGAGGAATGGTTATAGTTATTTAACCCAGGCAGGCAGTTTTTGCAGATATCCATTACTGTCAGCCTCCAGGGCTAGGGCTCTTCTCCGAGTCCCTGATGGATGGGATTTGCTTGGGCCTGGGAGCAGGGTTTGAAGGTAAGTCTCAGAGATGTGTCTGAGTTGCCTAGGGGAACATAGGCTTACGGGTTCCATCACTCTTACTCCAACCAGAATGCTTACTAATCAAGAATGATCCCTGTTGCCTGGGGACTCTACTGGGTTGCCTATAAAGCCCTGGCTTTGGAAGCTGGTTTAGTTCCTGCTCTGTTATGAGACTGAAGAGAAGTTGGTGTTGTTTACTGCTGATGTGACCAGGTAAGGCAGGAGTGCAAATCTGGGGAAAAAAAACTGAAGGAGAGGGAGTTTTTTAAAAAATGACGGATGGTAAGATAAGGAGAGGAAGAAGATAAAACAATAAATTGATGGGAGCTATGAGTAACATTCGATGAAGAAAGGGAGGGGTGTAACAGATACTGGAAGAAATTGAGATAGGGAGAGAGAAGACTAGAGGAGAGAGAAGAGACAAAGGCAAAGGACAATAGAACTCAAAACTCTCTTTCCATGGTGATAATCGTTTGGCAATCAATCCGTGTTGCTAAATGAAACTTTCTGTGTTTCCTGATCCTGTTACTTTCTAATCCTATTACTAGGTAACTAGTAACTAGCACTGAGAGATTAAAAACATGCATGCCCAAACTTTAAAAAAAACTCAAACTTCTGGCAGAAAAAGAACATGGTACTTGCATATGTAAATGATCAATATCAGCTGTGCTTCATTATTAAGCACCAAGTGAAAGGTCCAAGCAAAATGTGGTGCAAAGATTGAAGTAGAGGATAGTTTTAGCTTAATATGTCACGGAACTGTCAGGGTAAATTCTGAATTGTGTAGGAAATATAATTGTTAACAAATTAACAGAAGGTAGGGTTGGTAAATGAAGAGGATGGGTTTGTAACATTACTGAGCCCAGAAAATCTGGATGTTGACCTTTGGGTCACTCAGTTATCAAGTGGAATGAGTGTTATTCAATTTCACCTGGCCTTCTGAATATGAATGGGCAGATGCTATTTTCTTCCTGGCCAGTTGGGTGGAGGCTTGTACCTGAAGAGAGAAAGCACTAACATATTGCTCTGGTTAGCTGGCAATGTTGAGAAAACCTTGATAAACTTAGGCACTGAACTTTGACCTACCACGGGCTTCAGAGTGTATGAGCTCACAGAGAGAAAGCCCTCTCCTTTTTCTGTCTCCATTACACAGAAAAATTTCCCCAGCAGCAAATGGAGCCACTGTCTCCTCTCCTTTTACCCCACTCACATTATCCAGTGTCATTTCTTTTTTGTCTTTATGAGATATCATTCAAAGAACTGAGGATATCTGGTATCTGCTTTACAAACATCTCATCTCTCAGTTACTTTTCCATCCCAAACACCCCTCTGCATTCGTCAGCATGAAGATAAAACCAATACAAACATATGTAGACTTTTACACATAGTTTCAAAAACACTTGGACTCCACAAACATTCTTTAGATGAGTCATGAGAATATAGCTATTTGCTTATTTCTCATCTCTATCCCTCCTATAGATCATACATGAATATAAGAGAATGTTAAAAATTTTTATATTTTAAAAGAAGGAAATTATAGCATTGAGCCTTCCAAATCTGTCTCATTAGCCTGGCCTCTCAGATCATCTGAAGTTCAGTAAAAAATAATAGACTTTGGAATTAGTAAATTTGGTTTTGAATTTGAATCTGTATTTAACTATTTTAGCCTGCATATACTATTTAACCTTCCTGTGTCCATTTCCTTTCTTTAAAACAGAAGAAAAATGTCTACTGTAAATTTAAAATTGTATATAAAATGACTAATAAAATGTATGACACGTACTAAGAATCTTAATTATTTTTCTTTCCTCATAGTTCAGTGTCCTCAACCAACCATGGCAATATTCAATAACACCACTTTGTCTCCCTCAAACTTCCTCCTCACTGCATACCCTGGGCTGGAATGTGTTCATGTCTGGATCTCCATTCCAGTCTGCTGTCTGTACACCATTGCCCTCTTGGGAAACGGTATGATCTTTCTTGTCGTCATTACTAAGCGGAGACTCCACAAGCCCATGTATTATTTCCTCTCCATGCTGGCAGCTGTTGATCTATGTCTGACCATCACGACCCTTCCCACTGTGCTTGGTGTTCTCTGGTTTCACGCCCGGGAGATCAGCTTTAAAGCTTGCTTCATTCAGATGTTATTTGTGCATGCCTTCTCCTTGCTGGAGTCCTCAGTGCTGGGGGCCATGGCCTTTGACCGCTTCCTGGCTATCTGTAACCCACTGAACTATGCTACTATCCTCACAGACAGGATGATCCTGGTGATAGGACTGGTCGTCTGTTTTCGACCAGTAGTTTTCTTACTTCCTGTTGTTGTAGCCATAAACACTGCGTCTTTTCATGGAGGTCAAGAGCTTTCCCATCCATTTTGCTACCACCCAGATGTGATCAAATACACATATTCCAAGCCTTGGATCAGCAGTTTTTGGGGATTGTTTCTTCAGCTCTACCTGAATGGCACTGACTTATTGTTTATTCTTTTCTCCTATGTCCTGATTCTCCGTACTGTTCTGAGCACTGTGGCCCCAAAGAAGCAACAAAAAGCTCTCAGCACTTGTGTCTGTCACATCTGTGCTGTCACTGTTTTCTATGTACCAATGATCAGCCTGTCTTTGGCACATCGCCTCTTCCAGTCCACCCCAAGAGTGCTCTGTAGCACTTTGGCCAATATTTATCTGCTCTTACCACCTGTGCTGAATCCTATCATTTACAGCTTGAAGACCAAGACAATCCGCCAGGCTATGTTCCAGCTGCTCCAATCCAAGGGTTCATGGGGTCCTAATGTGAGGGGTCTTAGAGGAAGATGGGATTGAAGATAGGAAATTGTCAGGACATGAATTATACTTCAAAAAGGAAGGGACTTGGGGCAGTCTTATCCACAGACATTTTGGTTGCTGAGTCAATTCCAGTTGAACTTTTGGAGTGGGAAGAAGGCAGTAACTTCCCCCGAGCTTATCAAAGAGTTTTATTTTTTAATGCCATCATTTAAAACCAAATTAATTTAGTATAGTCCCTGAACCATTTTAAACAATGACATGACTCCTGTGCATATGAAAGCAGAATAAAGTCACTTTAATATAGTGGAATAAGTTAGTTATCTCCTTTAAAACAGTAATTTTTAGAACAGAAATAAATTACAATTTTTTTTTCACATCCAGCTGAACATTTTTTTCCCACTGGGGTGACATTTCCAGTGAGGCAATGAAGGTTGTTACTTGAGCTGGTAAAAAGAAAAGTTACATATGTGCACAAAGACACACACATAGAAAGTTTTAATTAAAAACTTTAGGAAAGTCTCGCACATTGGTTTCAGTTCCTGGAGTCACTTCTAGAGAGCACTGTATCCTTACAAATATACTCCCATACCTCTATCTTTCTTTAATCCCTTTTCTTCTTAATAGAAGTGATACTTTTTCAGTTTTAGTTAGTACTTTGCATACCTCCAATCCATCCAATATCTAACATTACATATTGACTTTTGTTATTTTCCCATTGCCTGTATATTCTAATACAGTTCTAATCCTGATTCCATAACAACTCCACTGCTAACTCTCAGAACTGCAGCTTTTTTTCTGTTTGCCCTTTTTTCTTGGGTTGTTAATTTTTTACTTAGCTATTAACTGCTTCTACTCTGTGGTATACTCATCACTATAGAATTGAACAGTAGTTTTAATGCTTTTTAATTGGAAATTTCTAGATTGGCTTTATTAATCATATTTATTTTGTGAAGAAGTAAACAGGTGCAGGATTGTTAGGGTGCTGGAGATAATTCTTCAATTTTTTTTTTCACAGTTTTGACAGTTTCATCCTACCTAGGATAATTCATGTCTGATCAAGCAGGTACTTTGATTTGAGCCACCTGTTTCCTCCTCTTATATCAACTTCCTATTCCTTGGCAGATAGAGAACACCAGTCTCAATCTGGTTTCTTGGCCTCAGTTTTCTTTCAAGCTGCATTGTTCAGCTCAAGCACTGACAACTTTGTGATTTTGCTTTGCTTGGGCTCCAATCCCTTTTACCAACAATAATCACATATCATTTATAATTAAAATTATTTGCATGAGTTTCCTTTTATACATCATATTCAGGTAACTGAGATTATATAAGAGCATGTGGCAGGACTCATACATTTTTTAGGTTAGGAAAAACAAATGGATGACCATCCTATAAAGTAATGCAATTATAAGTAAAATTCAGTTTTTCAAACTCCAAGTCCCCTCATTGTAGCCAAAATGTTTCTTGGTTTTGTGCACTCAGAGGGAAGCCTTTGCATTCTATTATACCACAATTCAGTATTTTACCTTTCAACTTTTGTTCTCACATTGCTGCTAAATAACTGTCTCTGTGGTTCTGTCCTCATCAAAAGGAACATAAATACAACTATCATTCAAAAGTGCAAGAATCCAAAGATATAGGATAGATATAGAATCCAAAGACATAGAAAAGATGTAGAATCTAAATACATATCTAGTTTCTAGACATCTGATGCCATACAATCTTCCTTAGAGTGTAAACTATGGCAGCGTCTCTGACCCTGAAATTAACTGTGGCAGAGCAGACATCCCAGATCACACACTAATCTAACCATCCAAACTTTCCTGCCTCAGTTATTTCAGATGTCTCTGGCTTTACAGTTGCTCCTTTTGAGGACTGTTCTAAAAGTTTTCCTTGGTAGATTTACAATTTTCTATTCACAATTTAGAAGTTTCAAAATATCTGGAAAAACATTTTTTTTTCTTTTTTTTTACTTTCTTAAGTTTGATGTCAATATTTATTGGCTAAAAAACCTAACAGGACATTGTATGAACATATTTATGGAACATAATTTATTTTACACATTTCACTTCAGAAATATTGCTATGTTTGAGTGCAGGGTAATACCTCCAGAGATATATGGCTCTTTTAAAGTATGAAATATTATTGAATTCCAAAGGTTTTAGATGAACGATTGTGAAAATGTGTGATACTTCTTCCAGTTTTATGACAGTCATAAAATAGTGTGCCATATGTGTGTTAATCTTTTACTACTAAAAAATGTAGTTTTTAATACCTGACTCAAAATGAAACATTTTCACTCAACACCAAAAACATTTGTATCAATGTATTCCATCCCTATAGTAATTGTTAATAGGCTATGAATTTGTTTTGTGATTTTAAGCAAGTATTTTATATATTTGGAGTTTTTCTGATTATGAGTGTAATATATAAAATTAAAATGTGTGAATGTGTTCAGAAATAGAAAAATATTAAAATATAATAACAATTATTTGCAACCCTATAGAGAGATTACATAATATAATCATGTGTCCCATAATTACCTTTCAGTCAACAATGTACCCCATATGCCACAGTAGTCCCATAAGACTATACTACCAGTATTTTTGCTGTACATTTTCTGTGTTAAGACATACACAAATACCATTGTGTTACAGTTACCTCAGTATTTAGGACAGTAAAATGCTGTACAGTTTTGTAGTCCAGGAGCAATAGGTTATCTCATAGGTATGTAGTAGGCTATACCCTCTAGGTTTATGTAAATACACTATATGATAGTCACACAATGATGCATTTCTCAGAAAAAATTCCTCTTATTAAGCAACTCATGACTGTATATAACCTAAGTGTATTAAACCTATTGTCTTTTTTAAATAAACAAACACATGGGCATATGTATGTGTACATTTAGAAATTAAGATAATAGTGTATATGCAAATGTATGTCTTAAATATTTGCTTGCTATTATTCATTATTTTCTATTAAACCATATTTTATATTAGATTTTACTTCTAGGAAGCTTTGCTTTCATTATCCACCAAAATAGACCCTTTCTTAGTTGTATAATTAAAATTACCATGCTTTGCTAATTTATTATTTATTTACTTGTTTTCCCCACCACCTGAACTCCATGATAGTAGGCCTATGTCTAATGTTTCATTTAATCCTTAAAACCAATACAGGGTTTAGCAAGCACCAGTTAGTCGTTGATGCTGTGTTGCATTGGTGAATAATATGTCATCATATTTGTATGTCATGGTTTATGCTACTATTTCCTATTGCTTAATGCTTCAGTAACCCTTGATATATTTTCTTATAAATATATATTTGATTCTATCTCTGATTATCTTTATAGATTTCCAGAAATATAAATTATTAAATTTAGAAGGAGGTGAAATAACTTGTGTTGGCCAACTGCAGTGGCTGAATTTGTGGGCTCTGAAATCATAGTTCCTGGGCTTAGATTTAAGCTCCTAACACTTTATTGCTCTATATTACTGAAAAAGTCATTAAACTTCATAAATCTTTAACTTCTTAACCCAGAGAAGAAGAGAAAGTAATAAAATCTATCTTTCCAGGCTCTTGTAAAAGTTAATGCTGTTAATTCTGGTAAACATATAGCCCAATGCCTTGCACCTGGTCAGTACTGGATATATTCTATTGTCATTATCTTCTAAATTGTGACTTCAAATGTTATTCATATAACTATTGCTTTTCAATAAATATATGTAATGCTTTTGGTTCTCATACTGTTGCCAAATTAATATATATTTGGTTCTATCTTCATCAAAAGGAAAAAATACAACTATTATTCAAAGGTGCAAGAATTCCAAGATATATCTAGTTTGTAGCATCTGACCCTAAACAAGGATTAAGGACAGAAGACTTTATTTTAGAAAGCCTGTTGGCAAACCCAGAATAAAACCACAACCTTAAGGATTATTTGTAAGAGACTTTGTGAACTTTGACAAGAATTCCAGGGTTGCTTTTTTCTTTTCACTTTTCCATTGTAATAACATTGTAGTTATTTAATCAGAGAACTTATCCCATCCAGTCATAATTTATTTGCTTATATCTCAGTAGAATTTAAAATTATCTTTGTACTTAATTTTTTTGTGGGTGATAAATATCACATGCACAGAAATATAAAATGTTGAATAGGTTTTCATTTTTCCCCCTGTATTATTTGACTACTCCATCAATTTTATATAAAGTTCTGATATTTCTTGATTATATGTTACATTTTCAGATCTTATATATGTTACAGTGTGATTATTCTATTTCCTTGTTCTGATTGATTTGTCGAGTAAATTGCACAATTTTATAGCTGTTTAATAAATCTTACTATTATATTAAGCTTTATTATAGTTTGTAATGTATTTATTTTTATTATATATTTTCCAGTTTACTCTTATATCTCTGTTTTAAGAATTATTTTAGTTATTACAAAATAAATGTTACTGGAAGCTTAATTAGAAGTGTATTAAACCTGTTGAATAATTGAGAGAAACAGACAATTTTTAGCCTACTGACTCTTGATCCAGAAACATTTATTGATATTTTATGACTTGAGTCATTTCCTTCTAGTACAGATTTGTATTTCTGAGTTGAGGAGAAAAACTAAAAACTTCATTGTTTCTTTAATAAAAATGTGTTTTCTTTTTCTTGTGGTTGAACAGAACATGACCTGTTTTTCAGGACAGCTTAATTGACTTGAAATTTATACTTACTCCTTACTTATTTTGGCAATAGGTTTTCTATCATTTGAGATGTTTGCTGTGCTTGTAATTTATCAACATATTCTGAGTTGTTAAATACTTTTTTGTTGTTGTTTTGGTTTGTTTTTCAAAACAAGCTGGGAAATGTGTTAGAATACAAGTCAGATGCCAATTTTATACACTGTACAAGTGCTGGAGACATGCCAATAAATTTGATCAATGCAATTCCTCTGAGGAAACAAAATACAAATTAAGAGAAACAGACAAGCAACTAATAGTTATGACATAAATGGAGACTGTTTGAGGTCACAGAAAAAGACTTCAATAATGCAGCCTCGGAGGAGACAAGCAAGATTGTCCTTCCCTTCCCCAATGAGGCTGTGCACTTCTAGTCAGGATCAACCATCAGACAATAAGAACTCACCTAAATTCACCGGGGGACATAGACTATCTAAGATTATTTCACCACATGAAATACATAAGATTGCTTGAACTTTCTTCAAAATGGTTCTTTAAAACAGAAATAATAGTAATTACTTGTGAGCTCAACTTAGGCAATAAAACTGAAATAAATTAACAATAGTTTTCTACTAATTCATAGCAGAAAATTGTTAAGGATTGACTTATTCTAAATTTATGTTTTATATCTTTGTCTACTACTAAGTACTCACAAATAAAAGATAGACAAGAAATAAATGCATTTTACAGAAAATAATTTGAGATAACCAAACATCTTTGGCTATTTCCTTTAAAAAATATGAAACTGTATAACCATGCATATTATGCTATATTGAATATTATATAGTTATTTTATGCTAGTTTAAAGTTATTTCTAAGCTCTTAGTGAAACTGAAACTTTAGATAGTAATTTAAAATATGAAATGTCTAAACAACCATAAGAACCATTATTTTAGAACATATATTTTAGATATATGTTCTAATCAAGGATACCAGTACTTAAAAATACTGTATTTTAAAAATTTTTTCCTATTTCTTACCAAGAGCACAATCATTCCTCTGTTCTCTACATAACTATGGCTTACGGAACCTTGGATTAGCATAGAAAAAATTTGGTTTTCATTAAGAAATGTTATGAGATGGTTTATTGCCATAATTCAAGGCTGTGAAAATGACAAGGTAGAAGACATACTGGTTCTGCCTTATAGGGTCCAGCCCTATACGGTTCTGTGAGCCCCTCCCTGCTGGTGAGGAGATGAGAAACTGTAGAAATAAAAGACACAGACACAGAGATAGAGAAAAGAGAGTTTGGGCTCAGGGGTCCACTGCCGACCAAAGTGTGGAGACCTGCAGTGGCCCCGAGTGCCTGGACACTCTGACTTTTATTGAGTACAGAGCAGTGGGCAGGGAAGGTAGGGTGAGGTAATGGTGGTCGGTGATAGGGTCAGGTAAATCATGTGTCTTGGAGATAGGGGGCCCAGGACTTTCAAGTATCAGAGGGGAGGAGAAAACTAATGTGTCGGTGCTCTTCGCATATTTGTTAGAAATATCAAGGACGTTAATTCTTATCTTCTGAGAAAAAGAGAAACCAGGTTCAGAAGCAGGGTGTGAAAGTAGACATGGAACGTGACCGCTGAAGCACAGCATCTCATAGAGACAATTAAGCCCCCGGATGTCTGTGGGCCTCCCTGACAGCCATCAGGCCTTGCCACAAGAGCTTGGAAAAGTGGAGTTTTCTAGGAACGTCCCCAGGAAGGAGATGTCTCAGACATTTTGGACGTCTCCTTCCCTAGCTGGCTAAACAGCAGGCGCTTTCACAGAACTGGCACTGCCGCACAGTGGAGCGCCCTCCAGCAGCCCTTATGCGGGCATGACAGAGGGCTTAGAGCATCTTGTCCTAGGATCACTTTGTTCACAATGTCACCTCAGTTCCATGCTTCATAACCTGGTAGTCATTAGTAAAATTAAAGGTTATATTGAGTATGTATCTTTATGATTATAGTGAGTAATGATAAGGTTATATATGATTATATAAAGGAATAACTATGTGCCTACATTTCTAATTCTTTTCTAAATTAATATCTACATGGGAACAGGCTGAGGCTTCAGACCCTTGCCATGGCACTTGTGGAGTTTTCCCCCTACACTACCTATTTAACTGTTAAGGAAGATGCAAAGTGAGCGGATTGTTAACCAACTCATACTTGACAATAGACTTCTTTCACTTAAATGGGAAATCAGTAATTCACACAAAATTTGACTGAATGCTTCTCAAAAAATGCCAAGTGTCTGAAAATCACCTGAAAGAAAACCAGCAACTGGGTTGCGGTGATAACCTTTAATCTTCGGCTCCTTGACAGACCTTGTCTGCAAGGGAATACAATCCCTGCTTTCACATACACTTATCCTTGTGCTATAAACAGTATAACTAAAGTGATGTTTCAGTGTGTTGAGTCATGATTTCAATAATATTCTAAGACTGTCACATACATACTTATCAATGGCCATGTCAGTCCTTTCTTCACAGTACCCTTAAACAGCTTATATGCTGTACTGATTATAGTTATCCTTCGTTATCCACAGGAAATTAGTTCCAGGATCATGGAGTCCCAAGGATGCTGAAATCTGAGGATGTTCAGTCTCATATAAAATGGCATAGTATATGCATCTTACCTATACACATCCTCCCATATACCTTAAAGTATCTCTAGAATATTTATGACCAAATACAATAAAAATACTATGTAAATAGTTGTACTGTATTGTTTAGAGAATAATAATAAAAAATTATCTACATATTCAGTACAGATGCAATCAATCACACATTTTTTTCTGAATATTTTTTATCTGCAGATGTGAAACCTATGGGTAAGAAAGGCCTACTATATACGAATAATTTAAAAAGATAATGATAAATCACTGGTAATACTTTGTTTAGAAAGATATTACTTTCTTTCTTGATCCCGGCTGATCTTGCACCATGTTTACTGACACCATTGTTGAAGACCCAGTTTTCCCAAAACCTTTTCACGAATTTGCTGTGTCTTCACACAGTATACAATAGGGTTCATAAGAGGTGGCACTAGCAAGAAAACATCAGCAATGAGGATCATAGCCACCGGGGACTTGTGCTTGCCAAAGCGGTGCATGGATGCCAAAGCAATGATGGGCACATAGAAGATCAGCACAGCACAGATATGGGAGATGCAGGTGTTGAGGGCCTTGAGCCGCTCCCTGTGGGATCCAATTCCCATGACAGTCTTCAGGATGAACACATAAGACACAGCAATGAACACACTGTCTGACATCATACAGAGGGCAACAAAGAAACCGTAGAAGAAGTTGACTGTGTTGTCGGAGCAGGCCAGCTTCATGACATCCTGATGGAGACAATAGGAATGAGAAAGTAGGCTTTTCCTACAACATGTCAACCTCTTAAGAGTAAAAGGAAATGGGAGTACTAAGACCATGCTTTTAATGAGAAACGCCAGCCCCATTTTGGCAACTCTGGCACTGGTGAGGATAGAGCTGTATCTCAGAGGGTTGCGTATGGCCAAAAAGTGGTCCAAAGACATGACCAGAAGCACTGAGGACTCCATATCTGTGAATCCACAAATAAAGAATTCTTGAGCAAAGCAAGCATTTGGGGAGATTCCTGTGGCATTGAATACAAAGACCCTCAGCATAGTGGGTAGGAAGGAGAGGGACAAGCCCAGGTCAGAGACAGCCAACATGGAAAGGAAATAGTACATGGGTGCATGGAGTGAGGGCTCAGTTCTGATCACAAAGAGGATTGTGCAATTGCCTACGATGGCTACTAAGTACATGAGGCAGATGGGGACAGAGATCCATACATGAGCATGTTCCAGCCCTGGTATTCCAATCAGAAAGAAGATGGGAATCTCAATTTCAGAAGAATGGGAATCTGCATGCTGAGTTCATTGAAAAGTCTTTATTCTGAGGTCTGAAATGACACTCAATACAGATCTCCTATGTTCATTTCCCTCCTTTCAGCATATCTGTCTAGGAAATTAAGAAAATGGAATTGAAAAAGATTTCTTATTTTAAGAAATAAAAGAGAGATATTACTTCTAAATAGACTATAAAAAAGGCAGATGTTAATTGACAAGAACCAGGAATATGGGTACTGTAATATGTCTCTGTTAAGTCCTCAGAAAACATATCTACAGAAAGAGCAGTAACTTTCAAACAAATTCCTCTTGTGTTATCAGGCTTTGCCTTACCCCATTTAAACAGCAAATTGTATAGAGGCAGAATGGACTATAGGACTCCCTTCCCTGATCCGGAATGAACCTAGAATAAGAATAATACTAAAAGAAAAAGGACTAGGAAACCCCAGGAAGTAGTTACTAGTTTTGAAGAATGAGGAAAATTAATGGTTTCTTCAATTTCTAGTCATTTGCTACAAATATTTTTTCAGAGAAAGTGTGATAGGCTGTTCTCCCATTGCTATAAGAAATGTCTGGAGCTAGGTAATTTACAAAGATAAGAGGTTTAATTGGATCGTGGCTCTGCAGGCTTTTCTAGAATGGCACTGGCATCTGGTTGGCCTTTGGGGAGGCCTCAGGGAGCTTTTACTCATGGCAGAAGGTGAAGCAGGAACAGGCATGTCACATGACAAAAACAAAAGTGAGAGAGGGAGGGGAGGCACCACATACTTTTAAACCATCATATTTTGTGAGATCTCACTCACTATCAAGAGGACAGTATCAAGCCATGAGGGATCTGTTCCCATGACCTAAACACCTCCCAACAAGACACATCTTCAATGTTGGAGATTATATTTCAACATGAGATTTGGGTGGGACAAATATTCAAACCGTATCACCAGGCTCTCAGCTTCTAAAGCTGTTTTTACTCACAAGCTCTCCAAAGGAAGCAGTCCAAAGTAAGGACACAACATATGCCATATATGATTGACTGTTAAACCTCTCTTACAGCATAGTGAAAAATCCCACCTTTTTGTATGGCAGTGGATACAATGTCCTTACATATGACCAATCCATAATGGTGCTCTCCATTTTTGAGGATGGGAGGAGAGAACAGATTCTTGGACTTTCTCTGTAGTTCAACGTACACTTTCACAGCTATAGAGTGGCTCAGTTAACTAAACTATAGCAAGATTGAAGACCTAGTATGTAACAGATGAAGTGGATTGGTACTATCTGGGTCCTTTTTTCCCCCTGGCATTATAAGATAAATAGTTGTTCCACAACTCTTGAGCTTTTTCACAAGTAACTGAATCAACTACGTATATTTGAGAGTTTTCATTTGCTTTATGGCGTTAAGCATATCCAAGTTGATAAGGCTCCAATATATATAAAGCATCCATCTCTACTCCTTGGCCTAAAAAAAAGGTTTTATTGAGGGGTTAGGGCAAGGTAGAAGAACTCTTGACAATTAGGAACAAAACCACAAACTTTTCAATGAGTTTATCCTCCAGAATGGGATTCTCATGAGTCATTAAGGACAAATCCTCTTCTAGAAGACCTGGGCTACCTTCCAAAAAGGGTAAAGCAGTTGTTTTGTCATGATCTGAATATTAGCAACTCTCTCTCACCTAAAGTCCACAGGGAAAAAGTGTGCAGAGATCCTTTTGGATAGTGTATCATTAATTCTTTAGCAACTCCACCAGGTCAACTTAGAAGTGTCTTGCTCTCTAAAGTCTTCCCTTCTAATCACTCCAAGAAGAATCCATGTAACCCTACTATAATTTTCATTGCAACTCTGTTACAATACCTCAATTTTCCTGTGATTTTCTCTTTATGTGTCTGCCTTCCACAGTAGCCAATAGAATCATTAAAAGCCCAGTTTGTGCCAGACTGATCTTGATATTTTCTGCACCAAGCCCAGTGCCTGGCAAATAGCATACATCCAATCATTATTATTTTAATCTTATTAAATTAAATTGATTTCCATTTGATAAAACTAATCTTGAGAATTATTTTTGTTCTGTGTGAGTCATTGAAGCTTCTTTCTTTCAAAGCAGGTATTATTTATAATTTCTATATGAGAATGTTCTCTGATTTGAGGATGTAAGTGTCTTGCTTTGGCATGACCTTTGTCATTTTCCTCTAGCCAGAGAGCAGAGTGCATTGATGTATTTTCCTTATAGTTACTCAACTGTTCAGATTTGTTCCAATGTGAATCTCATATTGATTCATTATTAATATTAACACCTATTTTAATAAATTATGATTCATTCCTTTCACTCACATAACATTTTACATTTTCTTCTGCCAAAGTCAATCTTTTCCCAACCTGGATTTAACCCTCTGGCTTTGGAAGATTTCGAAGTTCTGCTTGCTTCCTATCTCTTTCTTCTTGATACCCTAGGCTTTTCTCCCAACTCCATTCTATATGCCATTGTCAAAGTCATGTTTAATGCCTTTCTTTTTCCCCAGTCTGGATGCAAAAATGGTCTATGTAGTATAGTATATGTTACATAATATCTTATATGTTTATATAAAATATAATATGGATCCAATAAACTTATGTTTTAAGGTTTAATTATGAAAGTCAAAGTAAGTGAATTAATGAATGATAAAACAATGTTTACTTATATAATCCTTCATTCTTCCAGTATTTCCCTTCATGTTTATATTAAAATCTATACTTCTTGCCATAGCTGATAAGGCCCAGTAGGAGAAGACCACTAGAAACTTATCTCTTTAAATATTTACAGTAAGAAGAAAAATCTAATTCTATCACTAAGTGTACCTCTACCACATAGCAGACTTTCATTAAATAATTTTAGATAAAAAAGAATAAACAGTTTCTATTTTTAAGAGTTTTTTTTAATATTTTACTTTAGGTGCATACTATATCTAGCATTTTCCCCCATGTTATCCCTCCCCACCCCCTGCTGCCTCTCCCCTACCCCCACAACGGCCCCCAGTGTGTGATGCTCCTCTCACTGAGTCCTATTAAGACAACATGAGTATATTTTTGGTCTTATGAGATCAATTCTGGATTTATAAAATTTATCTTATTAAAACATCTTGTGGTAAGCATTAGTTTAAATAATATTGCCTGGGCACAGTAGCTCATACCTGTAATCCCAGTGTTTTAGGAGGCTGAGGCAAGAGGATTACTTGAGGCCAGGGGTTTGAGACTAGCCTGGGCAATACAGAGATCCTGTCTCTACAAAAATAAAGTAATATTCTTTATAAAATATTAAAAATAATTCAATGTGAGTGGAATAAATAAAAATAAAATAAAGTTATTAAGATAGCTCATTAGCCTTTATATATGTCATTATAAAATTAATTAATTAGGTGCTTTATTTTACCCCAAAATGCTAAGGTGTGGGGAAAGTAGACATAGAAGCAGAGTGGGTTAAAAGAGAAAATAGAAAAATCAGGGAAATAAGCATTAATTTTTATTGCATTATGCTAGATGTTTTATATCTGCTATTTCATTCAATTCTCACAAGTAGTATTATTCTTTACATATTTGAAAACGAAAGCATAGAGAAATTAACTTCTCAAAGAACAGATGTTATTATTAACACATGATTTGAATAGATGTCTGATTCTAAACTTTTTAATCTATATCTCGTTTTCCATCTCATTTTAATTAATATAATTTAAAATGTTTAGAATGCAAGGAAATTGCATTCTAATTGAGGATATGTACAAATTAGGATACAGCATGCAATATAAATATTAAAGAAGGCCAAAGCCTTGGGCTTCATTACATGTCAGCTTCTTTGCCTGATAGAGTCACCTCCAGAGTGATTTTAATCAATAAATGTCTTTTCTATCTAATTTCTCAAAAAATACATCATATAAGAGGAAAAAATGCCCATAATTATTGTTGGTAGCAAAACTCAACAAGTGGAGCCAACTCTGAAAGAGCAAGAGCATTATCTGCTAAGCCAGATCATGAGGGAAGGAAGGTAAGAGATGGCTGGAGTCTTAAAAAGCTCAGGGGAGAAAGAAGAGAGCGTAGCTAATTTTAAGAGAGGAGCAAAAAGAAAACATTTGGAACTATTATTACTATGTGCTAGATTAGACTTTTTCCTAGATTATTTTTATGTTCAAATATTTCTGCTTTCCAAATCAGTTCATTTTACTTGTTTAAACTTGAAAATATGTATTTTGTATGGAGCTCCGTATGGCTTTATTTATGAACAGGAAGTAGTAAAATACCAAAATTACTACTTTGAGAATAAGAAATAGAGTTGACACAGCCCTAATCAGTCAAAAACATAATAAACTTCCAATATAGCCACATTTTTAATTAAAAAGGGACTAATGCATTTCCCCAAGTATAGTACCTTATGTAGAAAATTTACTCAAATATTTTTAAGTAAATTATTTTGCAAAGAAAACTTCAGATTTTACTAACAGTTATTAAAATTCAGCATCATCTAAGGATGCTTTTCCTAGATGATGTCTTAAATTCTTTATATACATCATTCTGCTTAATTATCAGAGCATTCCTATGAAGTATTATTAACTCTGTTTTATAAGTTAGGAAAGAGTGACAAATGAGCAAGTAATAGAACTGGAATTCAGACCTAGGTCTGTGTCATTCTTCTGCTGAATGCCATGTATTACCATATACTGCTTCCTCTCCAACAGTATATTACCCGTTTGGGATAACCTGGTTGTTCTCTGGTCTCTATTCCAAAGTTCTTAAAATTACTTGAAATCATAACATCATTTCACCCGTTCTTTCAGTCTTTCTTCCAAGACTGAAGCCCTCACCTCTGAGTCCAGTCTAGTGGCTAGAGCCCTGTTATCTATGGACTGACTTCTGACCCTGAGAAGTCTGTTTTTCTGTTCTTTGCTGGGGCACATCATTTGCCCTGCTGTCAGAGGAGTTGTCCTATTCCCCAATCCCTATCCCCCACAGAGTTCTGAGTCTACCTAGCATTTTCTCTAACTGTGAACAAACAATTGCATGGTTTCTGAGATGAACAATAGATAGGTGAAGTGAAGTGAACAGTGCCAACATTAAGGGATAGCTGAAAGATTTAGTGGCTGGGCACAGTGGCTCATACCTATAGCTCCAGCCCTTTGGTAGCACAAGATGGGAAGATCACTTGAGGCTAGGTATTTGAGATCAGCCTGGGCAACATTGGGAGACCCTATCTCTACAAAAAATAAAATAACTAGCCAGGCATGGTGGCACATGACTGACTATATAGTTCTGGTTACTCAGGAGGGTCACTTGAGCCTAGTACTTTTAATCTGGAGGAAGCTATGATCACACCACTGCACTGCAGGCTGTGTGACACAGCAAGACTCCATCCCGGGGAAAGAATAAATCTCACTCATAAGTGGGTGTTGAACAATGAGAATACATGGACACATGGAGGTGATCGTCACACATGGAGGCCTGTCAGGGGGTGGGGAATAAAGGAGGGATAGCAGGGGGTTGGGGTTAGGGGAGGGATAGCATTAGGAGAAACACCTAATGTAGATGACAGGGTGATGGATGCAGCAAACCGCCATGGCACATGTATACCCTGTGTAACAAACCTGCACGTTCTGCACATGTACCACAGAACTTAAAGTATAATTTAAAAAGATAAAATAAATAAATAAAATTTTCATAAAGTCTCCAAATTTTAGTGAAAGTCTCCTCTTGTCTGGCAAAGATAACTCCAAGATAAGCTTCCTGCATTTCCCACTGAGATCATTTTGTTTGTTTTCTTTTCACCTCTAAGTTCCTCCTATGTCAAAATGTTGGAGTTTCTATTACAGCCACCCTCATATGTGTTTCCTTCAAGTCTCAGTTCTTAGAGCACTTATATTTCAGACATTCTTGAGAAGTTAAAGTCATATTACAAGACAATATTATGTTATGGCCCTATTTTACTTACCATTTAATCACATAGAAAAACAGAAATGAGTTTATTCTAGTGTTTTCTCTGTCTCAGTGGCCCATGTCTGCCTGCCAAGGCTTTTATCTACACACCACTGATTCCTTATCTGTCTTCTGAGTTTTGCTCTCATGGGACACTGGTTCCTTCAGCCCTGCTACCCTCTGTAAACAAATGATTTCCCTGAAACATTTCCTGGAAATTCCCAGAGGAGAGTCTGGGTCAGGATCAGATCACCGCTTTAACTCCTTGGTTCCCACAAGGCATTGCCATGGTCAGACAGGGATGGACTAAAAGTTTTGAACTAAACACATCAGAGGGTTCACTTAGAGACTGGGAAATCGCTGAGGCTTCCAAAAAATCACTTAACTCCAGATTAATTGATGTATTCTTCTAGGTTCATGTTTCTTTGCTGCTGCTTCTTTTTTCTTATAATCAAGGGAAGTGTTTTCCCTTTTTATGAATAAATTGTAATTTATACGTAGTAAGATGGATAAACACAAAGTGTACAGCTAAATGGATTTTTATCCATGTATGCAAAAAGTGACATTAAAAAAGAGGAGTGCTAAAATCTCAAAATCTGAGTATGTATATTTTTGTTACCTCTGTTACTTTTGTTGTGTCTTTTGAGACTTTCCTGCCACATGTAGATACATTAAGATGGCTATAACTTCTTCATGAATTTTCCTTTCATCATTGCAAAATGTCTATTTTTTCCCTGGTAATATGTCTTACTTTAAAGTCCATGTTTGCTAATAATAATATGACTGCACTGACCATATGCATTCATATGCATAATATATCTTTTTATATCACTTTAGTCTTAACCTGTCCTTACATTTAAAGTGCATTGTATAATCAGCATGTATATTTTTAATTCATTTTGACAAGTGCTATTTTGTAATTGGGGTCATGCCATCAATCCATTTATTTTTATGACTATCATTGTCTTACTTATTTTCCCCATCTTTTTCTTTTCTTTGTTATATCTTTCTCACTTATTCTGAATCTTTGAATCCAATAAAATCAAGTATGTTTCAGTATTCTATTTTATTTCCTCAACTGGTGTTTTAGCTATACTTGGTTGTATTTTTTAAAGTTGATCCTTAGAATATGAACCCTTAACTTACTATAACCTATTGTAAATAAATATTGCATATATGTAATACAAGAAGATTTTAATAGTATGCTTCCATTTAACTGATATTTATCCTGTATGTAATTATTGTTAAATACATATTTCTACCTGTGTTACAAACCTCTCTATACGTTGTAATTTTTAAATGGTAAATAATTTTCCAGTAATTAAGAAAATATTAAAGAGTTTCTATTTTCTCAAATATTCACCTTTTTTGACATTTTTTATTCTTTTCTATTCATTCCAGTTTTCCCCTTGTATTATTTTATTTTGTCTAAAACCTTCCTTTAGCATTTATAGTGTGAAGGTCTTATGGCTATAAATTTTCTCAGATTTGGTCTGTCTGTAAACATGAATATTTTACTGTCCTTTAAAAAAATAATTGTGAGAAATTTTGAATTCCAGGTTGACAAAATGTTTTCTTAGTACTTTCAAAAATAATTCTATTGCTTTAAGTATGAGATTGTTTCTCATGAGATGTTTGCTGTCATTCTAACCATTATTTCTCTACATGTATATCTTCTTCCCCTCTTATTTTAATATTTCTCTCTATTTTTTTGGTTTTCAGGATTTGACTACAGTGTGTTTATGTGTTAATTTCTTTGCGTTTATTCTGTGTGGGGTTGTTTGCTGAGGAGCTCTTCTCAAACACAAAGGGTTTATTTCTCTCAGAGTTTCATTTTAAGTCTTCCTTGTACCTACTATTCTTTTATTGTCCTGCAGAAAATTGTTTTGTTCAGGACTTTCTCGTTGTTTCAATGACAATTAATGTAGTTCATATCTTTCCACCTTCTAATGATGAGTGTGAATCTGAGGGTTATATGAACAAAAATAATTTAAAAAGAATGTTTCTATTGTTAGCATTGTTTATCTTCATCAAAAATGTCCATGGGTATGTTTTTTAATGTATAGAAGACAGACATTTGCTTACCTTCACCATATGAAGAAACCCAAACTTATCTATTTCAGAAGTCACTGGATGTATTATTTAAAGTGGAATTTATTAGAAATTTAAGAAATTGACTCAATGAAGATTAGTGTTCAGGAGTTTATTTTCTATTTAGTATCTTTTTTTTTCTTTTCTCTCTCTCTCTTGCTCTCTCTCTCTCTCTCCCTCTCTGTATGTGTGTATGTGTTCTTTCAGGAAAGATACCTGTAAGAGTATTAAGGAATCTTTATTGGTTAGAAAGATAATTTGGCAGTCAAGGCAGTAGCAATTGAAGCCTCTGTCAATGCTACAGAAAAGTATGGAACTGGAATAGCCCTTCAGGATTATCCTAAACTGAAGCAAAGTCTTTGTACCCTTGCATTAACCAGTAACTGAATGTGGCCTGCCCACTAACAAGGCTTTTAAACTGGGTGAGACAACTTCATTTCGATCAGAACAATTCCAAGAAAGGACTTACCTGTATTACCATAGCAGCCCCAAATCCAGGGATCAAGGAGCTGATATCTCAGTTCTGAAGTAAGGCTGACAGAGAAATTCACTGCATAATTTGTTGTAGTCTACTCTTGTATCACTCAAATTCAACTGTTTCATTTGGGAATATGTTTGTGTTGCTTATTTCCCCAAAAAGAAGACACAACTATGAAAAGTTTTTGGATGAACTACAACGTATATCACTGAAGCTGTTCTTGAAACCTCAACTGATCTTGTCATCTGCCATCTCTATAATCCATTCTAAATTCTTCTTTAGTAAAGCCTACAACCTTTACTGCTTAGACTGCTTAGGTGTCTTTCATGGCAGAGTGACCAGATCCTTTTTCACAAGAGGTAAAAATGTCTCTATAAAATGACCTTTTCAGACTATGGCTACTGCACTTGCTAATTTATAAATTTGCCAGGATAGTACCAGGAGACAACCAGTCAGCTGTCTGGGTACTGAACATATTCTTTCATTCATTAGAAGCCCTATCTTTTCCTGATGATCAAGGATTAACTAGTTACCCCATCAGTTAATGACTTCTTTCCTTGCCAGCTTGTATTTGAGCTTGAAGATCAAGGTTATTAGACAAGAGTTTAACATAAATTTTATTTATTTATTTTATTTTAAAAAATTAATTATAAGATCCTCACAATGTCTCCCACCCTGAAAAGGGGAACTTTTAGCTCAACAGAACCTAAATTGCAGAAATGGGAAACAAAAATTTCCCAAGTAGGTCACTAAAAATGATGACAAGTGGGACTACTTCTAATTTCAGCACTTTTGTTTCCAAGTACGTGTATTCAATCATTGCAGTCCCAGCTCTATATAGTGATTGTTGGTATGTTGTACATGATGCATCTGGGGTATGTTGTCTTATCTCACTAATGTCATATTTAAGGTAGACACTCAACTGCACCTGTTCTTTACTATACCAGCTTGGAAGGTTTTGACGCACAAACATGATTGTGTGTCTACTGTTGCAATTATTCTAAAATGTGTTCCTTTTTATGAAGTGATATAACATAGTGTCCTATGCTGGTGGATCAAACTTTCTATAAGCCCTGAAATACTAGATTTGGCTGTGGCCCTTAAGAGAGTAAAACAAACCTATATGAATTATGTGTTAATTTCTATCAAGTTCATTTGCTGCCTTTTGTGGGGTACAGTAATCTCCCATTAAGTGGCCATTTTCTACTCAAGGAGTGATGCTACACTGGGCACTTAACATTGTTTTCTATCATTTCCAGGTTTATGTTTAGTAGAAAGAGAAGCTTTATCAGCCTTGTTGAGTGAGAAGCTATGTGTTTATGCAGTTTTCATCCTGCCACTATAGCCACTTCAGTTAGGAGCTCATTATGCCACCACTGAGGTTGCTTATATCAGAAGCTAGCTGATATAAATTGTCAGATCCAGTCAATGTTCTTTATAGTTTAGGTTCTTTTCCATGATATATGGACTATGATGAACACTGATTTGTTATATAAAGATCTTCAAACTTTGTTCTAACTTCTAGAGCCATCCATATACCATGTTGTCCCTCTCCCTCTTTGTCACTAGTATTCCAGTCTTTCTCCTTCCAACAGCCTGGCCAATCAGCCAAGTTACCCACCAATAACAATAAGTTGAATTTTTGTATATTCTTATATAGAGCCACCTCTTTTTTTATACAAAGAGGATGAGTATGTCCATCAGCTGATTTGTCCATTGGATATATTTCTCCTCAGCAGTATCTTTCAGTGTCACTCCAAAGTGGATCAGTAACACATCTACAGTTCACTTTTGGCATACCAACTTTACTCATTTATGAACTAACGTGGCCTTCATCCCCTATCAGCTGGCCATAAGTGATCATCCACATAGCTTAGGGAAAGTACACCGCATTGCAAGAGTAATGCACTGACGTCAGTGAATTTTGCATCATCTCTTTTTGCTCTTTCAGTTGTGCTTGACGATCTTACTTGTGCCTTAGCCTGAGTATACTTCTTTCTGTTACGTGGGTAGAATTAGCACTCAAAGCGAGGCACACACTGCTTTCAGAGTTTCAGGAGGTCACTACACGTGGTACCTTCTTGGTGGAAAAGGAAAAAAAATGCATTAATTTGTCTATTACCTCAGAGAGGCTGTCCCAGTTTTTCCTATACCACAGGATTCCTAAGAACTTCTCTGATGTTTAAGATTCCTACACTTTTTTGTGTGGGTGTTTATCTGTATCCTCTACCACCTATGGGACACTGTGTTTTAACAAGAATGCCAATATACTTGCATTTTCATGCTTGTCTACCAGATGAATATAATGTCATTGATATTGTGGGCTAAGAAAATATTATGCAAAATGTCCAAAGAAAATAAGTATTTTCAAATTATTATAGAAGATGGAAGAGAATATATTTGCCATATCAAATGCCACATACTTGATAATCAGGTCCATGTTAATCTTCCCTGGTGAAAATACTGCATCTGAAATAGAACTTTCAATTGATGTTTCTACTTGGTTGAGATTGAAGTCCACAGTAGTCCTCCATGAACTTTTTCTTTACACACACAAAAGTAGCCAGTAAGAGAATCTACTTTACAAAGAATGCTCTACTTATAAAGAGATCTTGTGAGCTATCTTTCCTCTGAGTGCTATCTCAGTTCACTTCAGATGACAGTTTTAACAATAAGTTGCTACAGCATGTCAGGGACCATCAACATTTCATCTTTAACCAGTGATGTGGTTCTTATTGTGATGCATACAGTGATTAATCTGCCTCCAGAATTTCTTCTTGGCAATCTGTTCTCTAGAATCTTTTCTGGTATCAACTGGCTTAGGTTGGATTCTCTGGGAACAGAACCTGTGATGGAGATTTTTGTGAAAGTGATCTACTAAAAGGGTGCTTTCAAAATAAGGGGAATAAAGAAGGTGCAATAGGACAGTAGGTGAAAGACGAGCAATAAAATGCTTTTGCTTTGTGAACGATATCAGCCTGGTCTAACAAGGAGCTCTAAAACATAGGTTGAACCACAGAATTTGTCTAATATTGAGGCAAGAGGACAGCCTTTTGTATATCAGATTCAGCAAGTCATTTGCCACTGGTTCCCCCAAGGTGTGGGACATAGCTTTCTAAGCAAGACAGCTCCCAGTAGGCTCAGGGTAATTCTCAGGGGATAGGGTAGAAACAGGTTTGAGCCATTATCAGCCAATATTCACAGCATCTGTGGCATTGATGAGCCACTCTAGTGAAGGACATCTGGGCAGGGCACCAACAGTACACACACATATGATAATGTTAGAAATGTAGGATATTTCAGATACATTTATCTCCCTTTGCCCTTTGTGTAATTGTTGGCATGCATTTTAAACTCTACATGTACTTAAAACTTATATGACATTGCTATTAATATTTTTGTGATCCTGTTTGTTCATATTTAACTACTTATTTTCTTTATTCTCTGCAATTTTGTTTTTCCATTAATGGACATTTTATTCTGCCTAGACAACCTTCTATTAGGAGTAGTAGCAGTTATACCAACATTAGAAATGGCACTATTATTTTGTATTTTATGCTGTTAATAAATTATATTTTTGTTTCCAAAAGAGGAGTAGGAAAAGAGAAGTAGGTATATCTAGGTAAAGTGAAGGTCAAAGTGGAGAGTTCTTGCTTTTAGCCTTCAGGAACTTACTGAGCATCTGATTCTGGTAAGTTTAAGGAGCTATAAATCCTTCTGGAAGCCTAAATCTAAGGTTTCACTAAAAAGCTTACATCTGAATGCATGTCTGTGGGGAGGAAGAGTAAGTGGCTTCAGTGTGTGTGCATACATGAAGAGAAAATATATTATGGCCTGAGGGTTAAATAGGAAGGTTAAATATTGGGGTGTTTTTCTAATACCCTAATATTAGTAGGGACCTATTTACTTAATAATATGACAAATAAAAGCAAGCTTTATGGTCAGTTAAAAAATACAAATTACTACTGTCCAGTCTAAGACTTGATGTCTGGGGGCAATGGCTAGGGAAATTTTGTTGAAGTAGTTATTTGTCACTGGTATTTACTGATTATCTTCATCATGTTAGAGACTGTATCAGACAGTCTAACATAAATCTGAGGTAGGTACCATTGCTTACAACATTTCACAGAAGAGCAAACATCTGCTTAAGCAGCTTTCCCGGATTCACACAGGGTAAATTATACCAAGCTGTTTGTGCATTAGTTGGAGAACTGTTTTTGCCTTAAAGAATAGCAATTCTAAATGGCATGGGCAATATTTGATCTGAGGACTGGCTTCCTTGAAACATTCTCTTCTTTTGGCATCTACTATTTTCTGCCTCTCTGAATATTCCTTTGCAAGATGCTCTCAACAATCTTTCTGCTCCTCAGCATTAAATGAGATTTAAATTTTTACTATATGATTTCATTTACTCTTTGGTTTCAGATACCATCTATCATATCAGTACTATTGAATAAACAGCCTTGTTGAACTATCTCTTCTGAAGTTCATCCACATCTAAATGCATACTCTGTGTAATAATGAGTTTACCACTGAAAATATGAGAGGAATGGACATCAAAATCCCTTAGTTCCTGCCGCAGGAAAAAAAGGGAGAAGGTGTTAAGAAATGATTGTACATATTTTATATTCCTTCCATTCACATTCATTCTTTGCATATTTGCTGAGAGCCTTTTATATTCCACATATTATATTGATGACAGATACATGAGGATAAATACAACCTTTTCCAGACCTTTTGATATTGAGTAGTCAATGTGGATGGTAGTAGTGGAGTTGGGTAGGGTAGAGTTACATGAAAGTAGTACGTTATAAAACACTGCAGAATCTTCTATATGACAGATGCATGACAGATGCATTCTCTGAAAGATCTAAGTCAATATCCCTCAGCAAAAGGGGGAAAATAAAGGGAATCCGAGTTAAGTGCTGGTAAGAAAGCATAGTCCAACAAATACCAGGAGAATGGTTTTAATGACATCTCACAATCTGCTACCATCAGCACAATATACTTATCCTGTGTTTTGCATTAGGTTTACTACCATGGTGGGAGATTAAAGTTTAAACTGTTCAAGGCCTTTTTCCATGTAGAAGATGCAAATCCATTCACAAGCTGCCAAAATGTTTCTTAGAAGACAGTACCTAGCAAAAGTAAAATATATTGGTCCAGGACTGCTTGTTATTTACTATGTATTTTTAAAATTATCCTCAAAAAATCACAAAATACAATATAAATTCACAATTAAGCTTTAATAGAAAGGAGCTCAATAAATTTGTAGTGCCACTGTGTTCTCCACTGAAGACTGATGACATTTCTTTCTTGCAAGTTGAAGTTTAAAAAATTCTGGAGTGAGGACACCATGTCTTGTTCTCTCTAGCCTTCCACTGGCTCTACCTTCATCTTTTGTATTTTTGCTATTTTTATTGAAATTATTAATTTCATAATTTTTATTTATCCATTTACTTAGAAAGCTTATTAAATAATAGGTGGGATATAAGATGGTTATCTTAGAGATATCTGTTTCTCTGATAGTTTTACCAATTTTTACCTGTTTCGGCCAAAAACTTGATGTTAAGTTGCAAGATTGCATATTTTACTTCTAAAAATATAACTTGTATATTTTTTAAAAGAAACTAACATAAAACCAGGTTCAGTTTATTATGTAGATAAATTTTTAATGCTTTATTTCAAACAGAAATTGGGTGATTTGGATTTTTTTCATTTAGAATTTATTTGACTAATTAAATATGCATTTATTTGACTAATTTCTATGACTAATTAAATACAGAGATATGAGATAAAATCCAATCAAGATAGATAAGATAAACATGCACACGATACTGCTGTAAATCTTCAAATTGTTTCTTGAAATAAAATGATAACATGAAATGTGAATCATAAGTGTTTAAGCTAGGAAGTATCACATTTAATACATGAATATATACATGAAGAAATAAGGACACATAACTCCAAAGGATTCATCCACTTTTTATTTCTCTAGCATGTTCTATTGGAAACTACTGTGTAATCAGTGTTAATATTTATAGAAATTGTTTGTGGTTCATAAACCTAGATCTGTGTTTGGAACTTCATAAACATCTGTAATCATCAAAATCTACCAAAATTATATTCATTTTACAGATTTAAAATAAGGCCCAAATAAGTGAAATAAGTTAAAGTCAAACAAAGGGCAAATGTGTTCAAACAGAAATCATTGTGTTTATTGTTATATAACCCTCAATATAACATATATATTCACTCATGTATAAAATGTGCATAAGTACCTACCTATTAAGTATAAGAGGTAGTCTATAAACTTATTTACTTTATAGCATTTAATGACTTAATATTTTCCAAATATTTGCAGTTATCTCTGAATATTTTCTTAGACCATTTCTTTCAAGCTTTCTACATAAAGCCCAGAGATCTTATTTTAAAGCCAATATAGTTACTGCTGAAGACCATGGAAAAAGGAGTAGAAAAGACTCTAAGCATCTTATCACCATTTCAAAGCAGCTCCACTTTGCTATGTTTTATATATTTGGTTAGAAATCTTAAAAAGTAGGGCCGGGAGTGGTAGCTCATGCCTGCAATCCCAGCACTTTGGGAGACTGAGGCAGGTGGATCACCTGAGGTCAGGAGTTTGAGACCAGCCTGGCCAACATGGTGAAACTCCATCTCTACTAAGAATACAAAAATTAGCCAGGTTTGGTGGCACACACCTGTAATCTCAGCTACTCAGGAGGCTGGGGCAGGAGAATTGCTTGAACCCGGAGGGTGGAGGTTGCAGCAAGCTGAGATTGCACTATTGCACTTCAGCCTGGTGACAAGAGCAAAACTCCATCTAAAAAAATGTAAAAAGTCGCCAACTTAGGCCAAGTTGTTAGAAATGAACTTACCATGCTGGAGAATATGAACATGCTTAAGAACGTCTGGTAAATCTTGAAGAGTGCAGTTGATTAACAGCCAGATATGCTTTTGAGTATAGTATATGATTCAAACTCTTATCCCCATAAAACTGAGTTTTAACCAAAAGCATGACTGCTTTTCATTTATATGGTTTCAGATCTGGCTAATGAGCTCATATCGGCCTCATCATGTCTGATCTCAATAACTCTGAAGTCAAGCTTTTCCTTCTGATTGGGATCCCAGGACTGGAACATGCCCACATTTGGTTCTCCATCCCCATTTGCCTCATGTACCTGGTTGCCATCACGGGCAACTGCACCATTCTCTTTATCATAAAGGCAAAGCCCTCACTTCATGAGCCCATGTATTATTTCCTTGCCATGTTGGCTGTCTCTGACATGGGCCTGTCCCTCTTCTCCCGTCCTACCATGCTGAGGATCTTCTTGTTCTATGACATGAGAATTTCACCAAATGCCTGCTTTGCTCAAGAATTCTTCATTCATGGATTCACTGTTATGGAATCCTCAGTTCTAATTATGTCTTTGGACCGCTTTCCTGCTATTCGCAATCCCTTAAGATACAGTTCTATCCTCACTAGCAACAGGGTTGCTAAAGTGGGACTCATTTTAGCCATTAGGAGCATTCTCCTAGGGCTTCCATTTCCCATCACCCTAAGGAGATTAAAATATTGTCAGAAGAATCGTCTTTCTCACTCATACTGTCTTCATCAGGATACCATGAAGCTGGCCTGCTCTGACAACAAGATCAATGTCGTCTATGGCTTCTTCATTGCTCTCTGTACTATGCTGGACTTGGCATTGATTCTTTTGTCTTATGTGCTGATCTTAAAGACTGTACTCAGCATTGCAACTTTGGCAGAGAGGCTTAAGGCCCTAAATACCTGTGTCTGCCACATCTGTGCTGTGCTCACCTTCTGTGTGCCCATAATCACCCTGGCTGCCATGCATCGCTTTGCCAAGCACAAAAGCCCTCTTGTTGTGATCCTTATTGCAGATACGTTCTTGTTGGTGCCACCCCTTATGAACCCCATTGTGTACTGTGTAAGGACTCAACAAATCTGGGAGAAGATCTTGGGGAAGGTGCTTAACATATGTGGGAAATAAGAACGTGAATAATTAGGTAATAAATTATCGACCGGTAAGCATTTACTGGCATTCGCTATGTGTTTAATGCCACCGAAGTCACAAATGAAGGACTGGAGGAAGGAACTGAAAAGCTGTGTAGTGCAGAATTTATAATAAAGTTGAGAATATAATTTAACAGGATAGAAAATAATAATCAAGAGATATATAAGATATAGATGTTTAATTAACATTTTAAGAGGAGTTGAAACAAAACACTTATATGATGAAGCAGCTGGATTTGAGTCAGCTCATAATTAATAAAATTAGGGTGGACTGAGATTATCATTCAACTAGTGTCTTAAAAGTACAGATGATATACAAAGTCTAATCTTGTACTATCAAGGAAAGGTAAAATAGCAGAGCACATAGCAACTATGAAGGATGCTGATCTGATTAGAATAGAAGGTGTAATTTAACAAATAGCAAGTGATAGTTTTGCATAAGATAAGTGAACCAGATTTTGGAGCACTTAAGAAAAGCTTTGAAAAATCTAAATTCAGGAGGTACTGGAATGCCAATTTAGCCTCTGCATGATAAATTTAAAGAAGAGTGTGCCTGTAAGCATGAGCAAGATGGATTGAATTTGGGAAAGATGAGGAAGATTGACAGGAGAAAGCATAATAATCCTGCCGTAAAGTAAGGACTTAGGATAGGCAGGGAGAAAACGAAATCCTTTAGCTGTTGTTTTTTTTTGTTGTTGTTGTTATAAACCAACATGTAATTTATAGAAAATTTCCACATTTAACTAAGTGACTAAAAGATCATTTTAAACCCCCTATGATTTTGCTGTTTAGTTTTTTCCTGTGATTTAGTCTTTCCCTTCACCTTAAAATATCAGCCTTTCTAATATGTTTTTAAAAATTGATTCCTGCTGGACATGGCATTTGACACCACAATATTTTTCACTAAAATTTATGTTTTAAACTGTTTTCTCATGTACAGAGGAAATATTTTATGGAAAAATCAAAAGATTGCATATACAGTTGAAAATACAATTTGAAGGATGGCAAACAGTTAAGATTGACATGACAATCCTCTGAGGTACTGAAGTTAAGAGTATCTTAAACAGGAAAGAAAAGCTTTTCAAAGGAACTGGAGGTTTGAACGACGGATTTGAATTTTGTCTTGAGGATTTGGCACAGGTGACTGAATATTCAAAAACAGGCAACTACAGAGAATTTGAAACAGGAAACCGGGATGCTGCTTATCTGTCATGACTAGGAAAGTAGCCGTGGCCCTCTTAGACAATGATCCTTGGATATAGACATGAGAGTAAATGGGTATTTTAAACAAAGTTAGGTGGTCAAACTGTGAAGATCCTCTCTTGCTAAAGTCTCTCTAATATGCTTCTTTACGCATGGTTTTCCACTGCTGTGATTTTAGTTCACATTTAAAACTTCCCCTGGATTCTCCAGTCAAGCTCTTTGAAAGATCTTTCTAAAATGTAAACTTAACCAACTTAAAATGCTTCGATACTTGTGCAGCAACTTACAAGATAGCGTCAAGGCTCTGTATATGTACAAGGCCTTTTCCATCATTCAGTACCTGCTTTTCTCTACTGTGTTCTCTGTCAATATTCTCTGTCTTACACTTCAACAGAGTGACATAAACACATCATGTTACTTATATCCAAACCTCTTCTTTTTGTGTATTTTTTTGTCAGAAATGCTGCATTTGTTTTCTATTTCTGCATAACAAATTATTAAAAATGTAGTGACTTAAAACAATACAAATGTATACAATTCTGTAAGCTGAAGTTCTGACATGGGTTTTATTGGGCTAAAATCAAGATGTTAGCAAGCCTGCATTCCTTTTTTAAGAAATAGAGGAAGATCTGTTTCTGTGAATTTTCTGGGTTCTAGATTAACACACAATTCTTGCCTTATGGATCCCCTCCTTAATCTCCAATTCAGGAACATTGCCTCTTCCTGTGACTTCATTCTATCATCTCATCTTTCTTTGACCATGGCCAGTAACAAGTCTCTACTTTCAAGGACTCAGATAATTAGATTGGGTTTGCCTGAATAACATTGGCTATTCTGCCCACATTCCGGTTTTGAATGTTAATTAAACTGCAAAGTATCTTTTGCCATGTAAAGTAATATATTTACAAGTTTCAGGGATTATAATGTTGAAATCATTAGGAGAAGGTGCACTCTGCCCACCACAAATACATTACCTCAATTTCTCTAGTAGGACATAGCTAGATGCACTGTATTCAGCTTTGCTGACACATTTTTGCTCTAAGTACAATAAATTTATACTTAAATTTTGTTCCCTTTCTTATACACTGATTGATCTACATCATAATTTAAAATAGGAGTCTTTAATTGTTTAAAAGATTGTTTACATCTCTGCCAAATTATAAACTCCATATGATCCATATGTCTGCACATCTTCATTTTTCTGTAACTCTAGGGCTTAGCACATATTAGGACAAAGAAGGGCCCAATAAATATCTGTTGGTTAATTTGTAAATGTGTGAGTGACTGTCAAGGAGTTAAAAAAAAAAAAACTGCTCATTTCCTAAGCTCAAAATCTTAACCATTCCCTGAGGACGGAGTCCTCAAATTATAATATGTCAATCATATCCAATTGGAAGATATCATGACTTCTTCAGGCAGTTCCTTTCCTCCTGCTACAATCATGCCAGGCCTAAAGCACAAACTGTAGTGTCTGCCAAAACTTAGTTGTCTTCTCTGCTAAAGGCCTGAGGTACTCAATAGATATTGGTTGCATGAATACTAAACCTACAGTCACTGCAAATTCTGATTTCTGTGTATTACTGACTGCACTTTTAGACAGCCTCCTTCTCTCAGTTTACCACTTAAGTATTTTTGACAATAATTATTTATAATAGTCTGTCATCAACAAATAACAAATAATGATTTCAGCAAATAATGGACTTTGCTATCTCTTGGCTTTTTCTAAGAATACTTGCTTTGCTTAGGATTCTATTTTTCCTTAATTTCACCCGGATAACTTCTGGCTGACCTTCAGGAATCAGTTAGTAAATCATCTGAAGTTGCAAAATATTCCAGATACCTTCACTAGACAATTTCTTGAGAGTGGGAAATGTGTCTTGTTCATCAATTTATTCCTATTAATTTTTACAGAAATTGTTCAGTGAGTGTTGAATAATGAATAAATGCACAGATGTTAGCCTTGTCTAGCACCCCCTCTCTCAACCATCTTCAATTCACCAATTAATGTAGCTTCCAGCTTACTTCACTCCAGCCACACTGGTCCTCTTGCTGTTGCTAGAACACTCAGGTTTATTTCTATCTCAGGACTGCTGTACTTGTTCTACCATTCTGCAATGTTCGTCCCTCAAATTTTATTTTTCAAATACCTAACTCCATCATATCATTCATAATTTTGTTCAGAAAATCTCCTCTTTATAGAGGCCATCCTTGCTCATCCATTTAATTGCTCTTAACCCATCACCCCACTATATTTATGAAATAGTTAATCATTTCCTATGCTGTTGTCTGTCTCTATCACCAAAATGTATCAAGAGAACAGGTTTTGTTATCCTTTTTTCCCACTATATTCCTATAATGTATGCTTAGAGAAAGGAGAACACTCAACAACTTTTTTTTTACCCATCTTACTTCTGCTTATAAGCACTTTAAGCCTTAACTTAGGTAACCCCTTTAGAAAACCACCTATGGCCCTTCATCCTCTCAGGGTGGTTTCTGGGGTCCCTCATTCACTTGCCACACATTCTTCATGGTGTTTTTTGGTCTGTGTGATTATGTTTATGATTTATGTAAGGAACTAAAATAACTAAAGTTTATTGTGAATAAAACAATGTACTAAAAATTATCTTTGAAAGTTTTACATATATGATACAGCTAAATTGCATAGACAGCTTTGTGGGGTAGACACACAAGAAAAGGAAGTTTTAGTTATTTTTAATAGAAAATTGATCTCAGATAAATAAAATAATTTGTCCATGTCTCACATTGAGGAAGTCAAACTTTTTATACCAGATTCCAAGTTTAGTATACTCTCTGTTATATCAAATAACCTTTAACTTACCATTAGCCATAAGAAGACATAACTCCTTTATGGGGACTGAAATTACAAGTACAAATCACAGAAAGAATCCAGCTATGAAGCTGTATGCATGCCTCAAAATTTTCAGTGATATAATGTGTTTTTCTGAAATTTTCTGTATATACAAACTCAAAAGACATACACAATCCATGACATTCACAGACATATTACATTTTATTCAACTTGCTGTGTACAACTAATCATAGGTCTTCCACATGTTGATCCCATAATTCACATATACATATTGTAAAAATAAGGAATTCAAAATGAAAGATGTTGGAATATTGAGCCTTAAAGGAATGTGATCATGGGATCTGAGTCATGTAACAGGCAGCTATAACCTAGGAAGCTGTAATCTTTGTTTCTCTTATTATAATTATTCTTTGATTTAATTATATTGTTTTTTAAAATGTTGTAAAAAACTAGAGGATACAAGAGAAGACATTTTCCTGCTTCATTGTTGATCTTCATTATAGATTAACTTATGCCTTGCTTCTCTTACACAAAAACCTCAGGACTAACATGTTGTCTAGGTTGGAATGTTAAATATACTCTTTCAAATTGAAAAAGAAAAAAAATGAACAAGCTGTAACTATTCAAATTACTATAACTGACGGCCAGATTTTTATGGAAACTGTTATGATCCTCTTAAATTTACTTGCTTTCCACACATATAAGCAAGTCCTTAATGTTTCAGCTTCGGAGCAATGACCCCATTCCTTTGCGGTCTGTGTTACCCAAATGGTCATTCTGAACTTTGTGGCTAAATAAGCTCTTTTAAACTGGGTTGGGTTCCTTTTGATTATTTCAGGGTTAATGATATCATTGCAGAAACAGTGTTCTTACGCAAAACAGGATGGGGCACTAGTGTTGGGAGCTGGGGCGTATCCAGTGTTAGATGTCAGGTGGAACAGATAGCCTTGGAAGAGACCAACTTCAGGTGAGAACTGGATCCAGATATACACTTCATAATATAAGACATTGTGTTCAGCCACACTCTTTCTTGATCCTGCTGTGAAACCGAGTGGGAACATGACATTCTTATGCTTCTCTGTAGGTGTTCAAAGCTCTCCTTGGCAACATCATATTCAAGCTTGCTTTCCTCAGTTACCTCCAAACCAAAACTGCAAATACTATATTGACATGCATTACTCAAAAATGTAACTTTTTATCTAAACTATCTTGAGAGTACAATCACAACATATAAAATGGGGAATAACACTATTTCTCCTTGGTTCCTTGGCTTATAATCTTTCTGACTTAGTCGGTACCTCAATCTGTTTCCACTTCACCTCATTTTTTTTAAACCTTCTAGACATTCTAGAGAATAAAAATGGCAACAAAAACAACACTTCAGATAATTCGCAGTACATTGTCCTCTCTCTCACTACAGGTTTGCACAAGCATTCCTTCACCTGGAACATATTTTTGTCTCCTTCTTCGTATAGTTTTTGACTGCCTAATGTCTACATTTCCCTTAAGGCTACTACTGTGTCAACTCAGGGAAACCTTTTTTGATGATCATTTCCCCCAGCTAGGAGAAGATAGCTCCCAAACCAACCTCTTTTTACTTTGAGTAATACAAGTAACATGTGATTCTATAATGAATCATCCCAAAATTTAGTGTCTTAAAATTATTTATTTTGTTTACAAATCTGCAATTTGGGTCGAGTCAGAGAACAATCGATTGCTTTACCAGATCCCACTTGGAGAGGCTGGAAGGTTGGAGAATGGAATAATCTGAGAATTCTTCACTAACTTATGTTTAATACTGACTCTGCTAAGGTCTCAGTCTCAGCTGAGTGAGACCTTAGCTGAGCCTATTGGATGGAACACCTACAGGGGGCCTCTCTGCATCGTCTGGGCTTCCTCTTAGTATAGGGGCTGGGTTTCAAAAGCAAGCATTGAGTGAAACAGACAGAAATAGTGATGCAATGGAGATGGACAGAGTGTGTAGGGGGGCTATTTCCACAATATTCAATTCGTGAGGCATTTACAAATTCCTATCCAGTTACAAGGGGAGAAGAAAAGACCCTATCTCTTTATGAGGAATGGTAAGTTTGTGGAAGAGAATGTGGGATTGGAAATATTCCTGTGGCTATTTTTGGAAAATAGAATTCACCACATCATATTACATTTTATACCCCCTGCCCTCTCCACAACAGACTGAGGGTTCTGTAAGGACTATGACTCATCCCTGTACATATTTGTTGAGTAAATAAATGTCTCCTTTATTTTATGCATGTTAGAAATTGTAAAGGATAGGCAAACAAGGGCATGTTTCAGGAGACATTGCCTCTAACACTAGACACAGTTACAAAAGGCATGGGTCACTCGATCCTGGATCTGTTTGGTCTTCACACTGTAGACAATGGGATTTATCACAGGAGGAAAGAGAAGATACATGAAACCCATGACCACCTGGACCAGGTGGGGTACCTGCTTTCCAAAGCGGTGGATGATAGAGAGGCCAATCATGGGAGTGTAGAAGAGCAGCACAGCACAGATGTGGGAGACACAGGTGTTAAAAGCCTTGAGTCTCTCAGCCCTGGAGGCGATGGAAAGCACGGTGCGCAGGATCAGGGTGTAAGAGAAGAGGATGAGCAGGGAGTCTATACCCACTGTGGAGACAATGACAAACATGCCGTAGATGCTGTTGGCCTTGATGTCAGCACAGGCCAATTTCATCACGTCTTGGTGGAGACAGTAAGAATGTGAGAGAACAGGGGAGCCACAATAGGGGAATCTTTTGAGCATAAAAGGCAATGGAAAAATAAGTGCTACACTACGACCCAGAGAGACCAGGCCAATCCTGCCAATGACTGTGTTGGTAAGAATGGAAGCATAGTGCAAGGGGCGGCAGATAGCCACAAAGCGGTCAAAGGCCATAGACAGTAGCACAGAGGACTCGAGGAAGGACAAGCTGTGAATGAAGAAGAGCTGAGCAAAACAAGAATCATGGCTGATTTCTCGTGCCCCAACCCAAAAGATGCCCAGGACTGTAGGGAGAGTGCAAAGGGACAGACCCAGGTCAATCAGAGCCAGCATGGACAGGAAGAGATACATAGGCTCATGGAGTGAGCGCTCCGTTTTGATGATAAAAAGAATTGTGCAGTTGCCCATGATGGAGACCAGGTACATGAAGCACAGTGGGATGGAGATCCAGATGTGCATGCGCTCCAGCCCAGAAATGCCACTCAGCAGGAAGGTAGAGGAAATGCTGCTGCTGCTGTTTCCCAGGGATTCCAGGGTCATCGTGTGAGGAGACATGGGGGAAGGTGGGTGCCCTCCAAAATCCTGAAGTAAATTGAGGCAGTACCAGTGATTGCACCTAGTGGAAATTAAAGGAAAAAAATTAGAATCAAATATACCTAGAACTGTGCAGCTCCTTCTAGTGGCTATTTCTTTCTGGTCCTTGGCTTCCTCTCAGTATCTTTTGGAGGCAAATATATTTAGTCTCATAGTTTCAGTAAGAAAGAAAGACATGGAACTGTGAAGTGCTGAGCCAAACTGCGTGAGCTGGAGATTCTAAATGGCCTTCTCCACCCTTTGTGCTCTTTTCTGACTTCTGTATCAACCAGGTCTTCTTAGTCTCTGGACTTTTTACTCATCTCAGCCAATGGGATGCACCCAGGAGAGATAAGAGTGTGGGAGGAGGGAGAGTTCAGGTTCCCTCTCCTGGCACTGTGGGTTGGCAGTGACTGTGTTCTGCCACTGAAGTCCACAGCTGCTGTTGGGGACTTTTCTTTTATAGCAGCATGCTCCTTGCTCTCTGCTCCTGCAGACTAAGGAGTAAGAGTTTCCCCATTAATCCTGCTGGCCATTTTTAACTTTGCCTCCCTTTAACAAATATAAATTATATATATATATATAAATCCTCACATGCTTTTTTTCTACCAGGCCTCTCACTAATATTCCAACTTTTGATTTCATCTTTTCTTTTCCTATATCTTACTATGCTTCTTTTTTTGGCTATACTTTTAGTTTTTTTCTTTCTTTCTCTTTTTTGTTTTTGATTAACTTCTCCAGGCACATACAAGCCCTAATTCTAGACACAGACCAGCCCTTCACTCACCTTTTCCTCTGGTCTTCCTGATGTAGCCAAATAGTAAAGACAAAATGAGATTCGAACCAATATTTGACTTTTCTCTAGACTTCAGGATGTAAACAATGATTACTCTTTCTTGCCACATAGATAATAATTCAGTGTCAAGTATCAGAGCTAGCTTAACAGGGCTTCGAAAAACATTGTGATTCTTTAGCTGAATAAGTAAATAAACTAATTGGACAAATACACATAAAGATCTGTACAGACACTTTCTCTCTCACTTCAGTCATGGTGGCATTAATAATCAGTGCCATTAACTCACTGTTCACTTGAAGATCATATAGGGACTCATGCTGTGCTCCTTAGCTCTGCTGGGGTCATGATCAGTGGTTACCACATTACACATCAAAGCGAATTCAGAAGAGATGGGATAAACTTACCTGTCAGGGACAGCCTCCTGAGTGCCTGATATTACAGGCACATGCCACCATACCCAGCTAATTTTTTTTTTTTCGTATTTTTAGTAGAGACAGGGTTTCACCATGTTGATCAGGCTGGTCTTCAACTCTTGACCTCAGGCTGGAATCTACCCGCCTCAGGCTCTAAAAGTGCTGGAATTACAGACATGAGCCACCATGCCCAGCCAACAATATAACTTTTATGTGTTCTGTAGAATCAGTTTTTATTGTACTAATGTAATTGTCTCTAAATGTTCAGTGTTTTCATTGCAATGTTTCATATTTATTATTGTAAAATAAAATCACAGATCCTGGCAAATAGTAGATGTTCTTCAGTAATTCTATTTCTTTCTTCTTCTTCACCCTATTTTGTTTAATGTCAAAATAACTTAAGGTGGAAAATATTTTTGACATTAAAATGAAATAGGATGGTGAAGAAGAAAGAAATGGAATTACTGAAGAACAGCTACAATTTGCCAGCCTCTGTATTAGGGATCTTCCAAAAATAATCACATTTAGACTTTAGAAAAACTTTGCAAGTTAGTATTATTGCCTCAATTTGCAAATGAGGAAAGAGAGGTTTAGAGAATTTTATAATATGCCTAGAATCATGCAGCCAGCTAGTGCTGAAGTTGGATTTCATACCTAGATCTCTGTAGCTCCAAGGCACATACTGAAAAGTTGGAAAAATTTTGTTAACAAATCCCAGCAATTGTTTAAGTTAAGGCAGCCTGAAGCAGGTGGAGGTTAAATTACAAAGATACAGAGGAATATTAAATATCCGGGTCACATCTTTGTTTACTATAAACTCATCTTTGGGGTTGTTTCCTATAATCCCAAAGACACACTTTCTTTGGGATTGGAGCTTGTGCTTCATATTGTAAGAAGGTAGGGTAGAATAGGAATCAGAGAGAATAATGAGGCTAGGTTAGCAGAGCGGACTTGAAAATAAAATAAAATTCAGAATAATGATGCCAGGAGATAATCTGCCTAGAAAAGATCATCTTTAGCCAGTTGGCCAGAGAGTTCTTAGTATGATAATTATTCTAAGCGCCTCTCATTTAAAATCATTGCAGAATCTATTAGCAGATTTGGTATAGACTTCATTATTTCTGATCAGGACTAAAGCAATTGTCCAGAATATGGTGATATCAGGAGGAAAGACTTAACCCATCGCCTTTCTGCCCTCAAATTGTTTTGCCTTAAGACTACTTTCTGAAGGGACTTGAGCAAGTTGAATGACTGTTCTGATTCCATTATAATAGACCACACTTTGTGACCACTCAGGGAAATATCCTTTTATGTCACAGAAAACTTTTTCCCAAAGGTCAAACTACTTCCTATCCATCTCCTTGTTTCTTGGAAATAACTCCTGCTTCTACTAACTTGTATCTGAGACTGGGGGGTAGACGTTAAACCTTTAATAACTGAGCTCGGTTCATGCTTGCATGAAAATTCTGCCCACCTAACTTGCTTAACTCTCTGGGTCTCATCAATATTCCTGCTGTTATCACATAGGAGGCAAGTGTCCAGGCAAGAAACCAAGGAAGTTGATGAATATGAGAAAGCTGTTGTCTACTTTCTGAGCTGGTGCTAAGGTCAGACCTGGGGTCCCATGAAGCCAGCAAGATTTGATTGCAGCAGTTACCATCTTCAGCAGGTGCCCTCTGCAGCCTTTTGATAGTCAAAGTCCCTTCCATCCTTTCTTTCTCCAAGGCTCAGGCTGAGCCTTCTGGGATCTTTTCTTGGCTCCACATTCAGAATCAAACACCTGCCTACTATATAAACTTCTCACATACCAAGGCTAAAATTAAAGGCCATGAGCACTGTAGAGGGACTGGAGGATGGCTGTTTAAATCCATGGTTTTTATGCTACTGACCAAGGTATCCACTGAGACCCTTTAAAGCATCTTTAATCAATTCCCTAGTAGGCCTGGCTCCCTGGACTGTGTCATTACCTCAGACCCTGGAGATAAGAGAAAAAAGGAGCGAGGAGACTAGTATTGGGAGATACCTGGATGGGAAGCCCAGAGGATACCATGCACCAGCCACTGATGAAGAATATGGCAAAAGTTTTGAACCAAGTCCAAAACTTTGGGAAAGCAGGATGGGTGCTATTGGTAATGTTTTATATGTGACATAGCATAACTCCAGCTTATGCACACTGGAGATTTAAATTCACTTTATGATCATAAGTGAATTTAAAAAGGAATTTTTTAAATGAATGCTTTCTCCATCGTCAAGGGGAGAAAGGAAGTCAGGCTAGGTTCTTGGAAATGCTGGGATTGTATTGATAATTATTCTGGGGGTCAGGTAACCCTCTATGCTCCTGATCCCTGCCTTCTCTCAGGAACTGCGTCTCCTCTTGCTGTCTCTGATCCACTCAGAACTCAGTCCTTTGTTTCTAGATGTTCAGGAGCTAATTAAAGAAACTAATCCTTTCTTGTACACTTGGGGGTGAGATGAGCCCCTGCGAAAGGTAATTAAAACTGAAAAGGAGTTTTTATGTGATTACAAGGGTATGAAGGGTTAATCATCCATTTTGGGCCTCGAGGAAAGCTGATGAAGAAGGCATTTTAGAGAATTGAAGGAGTATTTCAGTGTTTTCATTACCCAGATAATTAGTAACCAGCTTACTTGATTTAACTTGAGAGTATAAAGTTATAAATATTAAGAAATGCCCTACAGTACCAAACCATACACCAGAGGTGATTTCAATTTATTGTCTTGGCTGATCCCTTTGGAATGTGGCAAGCTTCCTCTGCCACAGTACACTTTGGTTGAGCATGTTGTATAAATATTTAAGTGTCATGAGGCAGTGTTTTCCAACTCACAGTCCTCAGATAATATGAATCAGAAACTTATGATGCTTGTTCAAATGTAGATTTCTGGTTCTCACCCCTGCAGAAAAACATCGGAAATTTTGACATTTGTAACAGCTACAAAGGTTTAGGAATTTTCAAATATCTTTGTCTTATGATTTTTCAACTCTACTTATAGAATTTTTATCTCTTCTATAATTAAAAGTACATCTGTATAATTTGTTCGAACACACAGTTACCTATCGTATTAGTTTGCTAGGGATGTTATAACAAAATACCATAAACTGGGTAGCTTAACCACAGAATTTCTTTTCTTTTCTTTTCTTTTTTTTCCTTTCCTTTTCTTTCTTTTCCTTTTTCTTTTCTTTTCTCTTCTTTTCCTTTCTCAGTTCTGAAGGCCAGTAAAATCTAAAATTAAAGTGTTAACAGGTTTTTTTTTTTTCCAGAGGCTTCTCTCCTTGGTTTGTCACCTTCTCACAGTGTTTTTCGATGCCCTTCTCTCTATGTGTGTATGCCCCTGTTTTCTTGTTGGGTATCCAAACTTACTCTTCTTTTAAGGACACCAGTTATATTGAATTAGGGCCCACTGTATTGGTCTTATTTTAACTTAATTGCCTTTTTTTATGCTCACAGCACGACACATTCTATCACTCATTTATTAATCTATTTAATATTTTATAACCAAAATAATATTTTGCATAGAATAAAATCATATATTTTGTTTTCTACTCCCCACAGATAATATTTATTCACAGCCTCTGAGGCCAAGTTCTGGGAGAAGAGAGCTGGTATTAGACATGCTTTGGCAGAAACTAGATTTGAATGCCAGATATCTGGAAAGAGAGAGAAAAAAAAATGGAGAGAGATAGAGAATGATATTTGGTGAATATTTGAAATAGTTTTAATTAGAAAGATTACACAGATTGATCCATATTATAGAGAAGATAACCTTATGTGCTTTAAATTTCAACCATGAAGTTTCTGTAAGGCCCAAGCAAGATATAATGTGGGGACACTATAATTCAGAAAGTCTTAATGGCACAATGCCAAAAAACTCAGCGTTCAAGGTCAGATAGACCTGTATGTGACTTGGGGTTCTCATGTATTAGATATGTGATATTGATGACAGTAATTTATCTCACTGAGCCTACTACATAAAAGTGTTGTGTAAGAATTAAAGAAGAAATTGACTCATTAAATAGTAAGAGCACTGAATATCGTTTGAGCAATTTAAAATTTTAATAAAATGTTTTTTATTCAGTGTTTTACTAGACAAACATTGCAATCATTTAAAAATATGTGTCATAACTTTTAATTAACATTCAGGTAAAAACGTACTAAAATAAAATTATCAGAGCCTGTTTAAACCAAATTAGCATTTATTACGGTGAAGGCAATCAAGAATGAAGTAGTTTGGGAATGAAAAAGAGGCTCTCTGATGAGAAAACTCATATATACTACAAAAACAGTGCAAAGAAGAGAAACACAGGTGTCCCATGCCTCTACCCTGTGCCCAGGGAGTGTCATGCAGGACATGGTATTTAAAATAGGGAGTAGGAGGTGAGAATGAGAACAGTACTCATATCTAAACCTGCATCAGTGCCACCAGGACATAAATATAGTTGACACTTACACCAGAGCAGGCCAGGTTCATGTAACTTTGGTGTAGACAGAGGAATAGTTTAGAATGCTCACTCTGCACGAAAAGGACTGTCTTAGAAGGACAGGGAGAGAGAAAACAAGGGCCAGGCTCTTAGCCCAAAACCAACCAACCAACAAAACAAAACAACACAAAACAAAACAAAACAAAACAAAACAAAACAATCTCTCCTCTTGGGCTCTGGAAACAGTGAGCACTGAAGTGTACTTTAATGGGTGAGAAATGACTTCCAAGTGATCCAAGGCCATGTGAGAAAAACTTAAGACTCCATGAAGAAGAAAATGTGGATGAAAAACAGCTGAGTAAAGTGTGCATCAGCAATAACCTCACAATTATTAAACCAGAAGACATCCAGGGCACCAAGAAGGGTAGAAAAGGCAAAACCTAAGCCAGAGGCAACCAAGAGAGCCAATGATTAATACATGAGCTCATACAGGTGACAGAAATGTCTAATTATGTACTGAGTTACACAGGCGAGACTGAAGATGAGCATGACAAGCCAGGCAGGTACTTCTCTGGAATGTCCATTTGAATACAGGCTGCAGGTTGGGTGCTGCTGTTTATGAAAGACCCCATGCTTTTGGCTCTAGACAGAAACCTCAGTACCACTGGCTCAGCAGAGGGAAGTTATGTTTGGCTTTTTCCACTGAAGTATTGTAAGGAACAAATGGAAAGTAGAATTTGCTTGGTAAAATGGTCTGAATGAAAAGTTATATACGTATAATGTGTTGTCATTATTGTCCTGAACATTAGTACTTTCTTCAGAATATGCCTTGCCTAATTTTGGTCATTTTAATCACACTGGTCTTCTTTTATATTATCGTTTCTGATTGTTTATTTCTGTTTCCTTTACAGTCCTATAAAGTAGTAATTCGGACTTGCCTTGTTTTCTGGCAGTTGCTTGCTCTACATCTTGCTTGGCATTGTGGGAATGAGATAAGAATAAAGAGAAGCACACAAAATGAGATAAAGAATCACTTTTCTCCAGAAGTAAGTCTTAGCTAGAAAAATAAGACTATCTTCTCATTTACTTAGTGGTTCCTTTATGTGTTAATTTATTCAACACATATATGTTAAACCTCATGTGCAATTTTCTTCATTTGTTCCCTCCCCTATCTTTTACTGTTTTCTCTCCCTGCTTCTTTATTTTCTCTGTCTCTTCTCTCTCCATGTCTCTTTAAAAGATAAATATAAAATTAAATTGATTTTTATAAAAGAGACAGATTTAAAAATATAATAAAATTAACAGTAAATTTTATATCTATTTTCTACCTTTTCAAATAAACCAGTTATAGATGGCCTACTCTTGGTTCTAGTTTTATATCTATTTTCTACCTTTTCAAACAAATTCTGATGATGATGATGATTATAATAAAAATGTAAGTCATTATAATTTTTAAAATTTGAAAATAGGATATATTAATATTTTAATGTCCCTCCCACATACTTGCCCTTTACTGGCATTTTCAGGTCTAGCATGGCTTTGAACACTCTCAGAACCCCAATGAAATATGTAGACAATAAACTTCCCTCATCTTACAAATGCCTAGGACAGTGCCAGGCATCACCTGGCTCTCAGGATATATTTGCCATGTGGTGAAGGAGGTCACAGAACCTTTGCTTGTGTTGCATACATTCTCTTTCTTGCCTTCCTCTCTTCCCGAGTTCTGGTACTAGAATTCAATATATTGTATCTGACCACCCTAGCTGTTCTCCCATAGCTTTCCAAATCCACTCTCCTAGGTTCCCATTTGGTGAAGATCTGGAAATTAATTAAGCAACTCTGTGAAAGACAAAATGCTTTATAGTGAAGGCTGCCTTCTTTCTCCCTCTATTTTTTGCTGCACTCTTAATTTCCTTATTTTAAAGAAAAATACTCAAGTTTCAGATTTATATTTCTAAATCCGTTCACGAAACATAAACTTCAAGGGTTGGATGTGGCTTCCTAATGCTTTGCAAAGGACACTTTGCCATTGTGTGCTTAGCACAGCAGCAAGACTGAAAAGAGTTCTGCTTACCACCCATCCCTATCTCTAGGTCTTCTGCCCCATGCTTAGGACCTGAATGCAGTTCTAGTTTTCTTCCCAAATTATCTATTTGTTTGAAGATGTTTTACTAGATTGAGGTTTTCTGGGCTTTCTTCCATTACAGATAACTTCCTGCCATATCACTGCATCTTAACTCTTTCTCTCCTACATCTAAATTTTGTACTTCAGAAAAGCGCAGTAAAATCCACAGTAGAAACAAAGAAGACCTGCCAGCTTGCCTGTTTTTCCTCCTACCTTAGAGGTTGTTTACTCATCTATACTTAGAAGCACAACAAGGACAAGTGAGTGAATCTAAAAGATGATGAGAGCGGCATGGTCCAGAGATGGAAAAAAAGGGAGGGAATAGGATATTGTTTTGCAGATACCTAGATTTCTTCGGTCTTTATGGGACCTTTTTATAAGTGCTCTTTGTGGTCTCTTTAAGAAACTTAAACCTTCTTCTCTTGGGTTCTAACATTATTCAGAAAGCTTTGACAGCCCTGAATTTAATCCTTCCTTAATATAAGTGCCTACTAGAACCAAGAGTAGGCCATCTATAACTGGTTGGTGTAAGTGCTCTTTTTCTTGCTGTACCATCTATGTTATTTCCACAATGCACTTCCTCTCCTCTTATTTAGGTATGACCATTTCTACAACTTCCAGCTTAATTTCTTTCAACATAGTTCCTTCTAGCCACTGATATTTGGAGACTGGGATTTACACCAAACTCATTATGACACAGAAAGAAAGCTCTTCATTTTCCCTAGGCCCACAGTTCAGGTGTAGTCCAAAGATCTCCGGTATAACCAAGTTGTCCCAAATCCTGCCTTGGGACCTCAGTCTAGTGGAAAGACAGAACTGACTTTTCCAAAAGAGGCCCAACATGCGTAAGTGGACTAGGTTGTAAACATGGATACAACACAATAAAACAAATCAAATCAAAACAAAATAAAATAAATGTCAGTGGCAGGTCAGTGAGGGATTCAAGTCACGCACTGACCAAAGGCTGATGGCTTCATCCAGTATGGAAACAGTGTGCTAAAAAAAAAAGTAACTTGCTTTTAGCACTACTAGTTAAATTTACTTCTTCTTCATGGTGAACTTCACATTTTTGCGTTTTCCTTCCAGTGATTTTATTTTTGGCAACTAGAGTCAAGCTAAGGTAACTCGAAAGAAAAGAAATTGCTGAATCATAACACTCTCCTTCCCATGAATCCACATAAAGTTGTAGCAGAACATTCCCAATCATGGGAATGTAGAAGAGCAGCACAGCACAGACATGTGAGACACAGGTGTTGAGGGCTCGGAGTCACTGCTGGCGGGAGGCAATGCTGAGCACAGTGCGAAGAATGAGGGCTTTACTAAATGTGAATAAGTAGCACATCTGTTTTTCCCCTAGTCTGAATAATGGCTCTCATAACAAAAGTATTTTCACCAGTATATGTTATTTGCTGATTTTGGGAGCTAACCACAGTGGTGGCCAGACCAGAAATGGAAAGGAAATTGGAAGGTTGACAGGAGAGGTTGAGAGCCTTACAGTGAGGCCTACACACGGCTTCCTGCACATCAGGTTGACTGGCGGAGTGCAGAGCAGGCTTCTGAGGAGGCTGACGCACAGAAGGCAGAGATAGGACAGTCTGAGCCTAATTAGCAGGCTGAGCCCTACAGCAGGGCAAAGTCTTAGCCTCACTACCTGGCTCACAGTCATCACAGGGCATAGTCTGAGCCTCCTTACTAGGCTGATGCCCATAGCCAGGCAGAGAACGTTCTGGCCACGACGGTGGTTGCATGGGAGGTTCAACCGAGCTTTGCCAGTTAACAATGTGTGACTCACACATAAGATCCTCATAGTCATCAAAAGGTGGTGCTGAAGGTTTAGGAGTAGCGGGAGAGACAAAAGAGCTGAGTCTGCTTCCATATCAGCAATGGCTTCCTCTATCTTGGCAGTGTCTTCAGGAGCAAGTACCTCAAAGACTTCTTCAACCTCCTCTAAAGAGAGGAAGGAGGAGTCGGCCTCCAAGGACTCTTCTTGTGTCTGCAAAGATTCAAGGACAGTTCTAACAGAAGACCAAATAGACCAGATTGTAACGGGAAAAACATGCCCTTCCTTTTGAGCCGCTTTAAGCTAGCTGCTGACCTTGTCCCAATCCTTAAGTTCTAAGGTTCCGTCAACAGGGAACCAAGGACAGAACTGATCTATCACCTCAAAAAACTGAAAGAGTTTATCAGAAGAAACATTAACCCCTCCTTTTTAAAGAATTTTAATAAAATTAAGATAGGTTGAATACTTTGCATTTGGTTGTCCCATGGTTACCCTGAATTCCTCTGAGCTGCCCAAGCTTACCACAAGCTTATCAACCACAGTCCTCAGGAATTTTTCGTTGATAAATCCTCCACTTCCACACTCAAGGCGTACCTTCACACCTCGAGGGAGAAGCCCACATTGGAAAACACCCACGTTAGTGCGCTAGATATAGGGTCCAGCCCTATAGGGTTCTGTGAACCCCTCCCTGCTGGTGTGGAGATGAGAAACTGAAAAAAAAGACACAAGACACAGAGATAGAGAAGAGAAAGTTTGGGCCCAGGGATCCACTGCCAACCAAAATGCAGAGTCTGGCAGTGGCCCTGAGTGCCTGGACACTCTGACTTTTATTGAGTACAGAGCAGTGGGCAGGGAAGGTAGGGTGAGGTAATGGTGTTTGG
>PVKP010016233.1:0-48633 GCA_004027715.1 Plecturocebus donacophilus
CCTCCCCTCCTGTTCCCTCCCCTCCCTTCCCTTCTCTTTCTGATGGAATCTTGCTTTGTAGCCCAGGCTGGAGTGCAGTGTCATGATCTCAGCTCACTGCAACCTCTGCCTGCCAGGTTCAAGCGATTCTCCTATCAGCCTCCCAGGTAGCTAGGATTACAAGTGTGTGCCACTACACTTGGCTTATTTTTGTATTTTTGGTAGAGATGGGGTTTCACCATGTTGACAGGCTGGTCTCCAACTCCATATCTCAAGTGGTCTGCCTGCCTTGGCCTCCCAAAGTGCCAGAATTAGAGGTGTGAGTCACCATGCTTGGCCAATTTATTTCTTTTTGTATTTACTTTGGTACATTGTGTTTTTCAAATACTTCATCCATTGTATCTGAATTTTCAAATCTATTGACATAAATTTCTTTTATTATTATATTACTCTTATTATCATTTTGCTATTTGCTAGAGCTATATTAATGTCCTCTTCTTGATTTCTGATATGGGTAATTTTTGTTTTCTTACATTTTCCTTGATCAAACTTACTAAATGTTTACTGGTTTTATTAATTGTTAAAAGCAAATTTGAGTTATTCTTGTTTTTCCTATTTTGCTTTATTTCTGCTTTTATACACATGTATGTGTACATACATTTGAAACTTTATATACCCCTCTAATCCCTGCTTTAGCTGCATCTCACAAGTTTTGATATGACCCACTCATTACCACTTAGTTTAACTTTTAAAATACCTTGATTGTTATTTCTTTTTTGATTAATGAATTATTAAAAAGTATTTCCTTCCTTCCTTCCTTCCTTCCTTCTCTCCCTCCCTTTCTTTTTTCTTTTCCTTCCTTCCTTTCTTTCTCTCTCTTTTCTTTCTTTCTTTTCTTTTTCTCTTTTTCTCTTTCTCCCTCCCTCCCTTCCTTCCTTCCCTCCCTCCCTCCCTCCCTCCTTCCTTCTTTCCTTCCTTCCTTCCTTCCATCTCCTTACGTCACCCAGGCTGGAATACAGTACAGTGGTGTGATCACTTCTCACTGCAGCCTTGACCTTCTGGGCTCAGGTGATCATCCCACCTCAGCCTCCTGAGTAACTGGGACTGCAGATGGGCACTACTATGCTTGGGTAATTTTTTTCAGTTTTTGTAGAGATGAGGCCTCACTATGTTGCTGCTTAGCTGGTCTTCAACTCCTGGTCTCAAGTGATCTTCCCACCTTGGCAACTCAAAGTGGTGGGATTACAGATGTGAGCCACCACACCCAGAAAAGTATTTCTAATTATGTTTTTAAAAACTTCTAGTTTTCTTTAATTGCAATCAGAAAAAATATTGTACAAATTCAGTTACCTGAAACTCACTGAAACTTGCTTAATGGCCTTTGCTATGATCAATAATGGTAAATGTTCTGAGCATACTTGAATTAATACGTATTCTGAAATATTTACACTTAGTGTTTCACATATGTTCATTAGGTCAAGCTTGTTAATCATGTTGTTCAAATATTCTATAATTTTATTGATTTTTTTTCTGCTTAATTTGTAGTTACTAAGAGAGAGGTATCAAAATTGCCAATCATATGTGTGTGTTTCTCCTTGAATTGTTTTCAATTTGTTATAGATATTCTGAAGATGGGTTATTAGGGTCATATATATTTAGAACGGCCATATCATCTTTTAAAATGCATTCTTTCATTATTATGAATTCTCTTCTATCTATATTATTTCTTGCCTTAATACTGACTTTGTATATTAATACAGTTTTGCCTTTTTAAGTTGTACTATATTTATTTTCCATTTTTTGCCATCAATCTACCTTAAAGTATGTCTTTTAAAACACTATATTGTTTTTTCTACCTGTCATTCTTTGTCTTTTTTATAAATTCAGCTTTTTATTTTGAGATAATTGTAGATTCACAGTGGTGGTGATAAATATATACAGAGCATTCCCATGTATTCTTTGCCCAGTTTCCCCCAATGGTAACTTCTTGTAGAATTACAACCAGAATATTGATATTATGTCATCTTGATATAAAGTCACAATATGGAACATTCTCATCTTCACAAAGATCCTTATGTTGTACTTTAAAACAAATATGTATTTTTGGCTGGGCACGGTAGTTCACGTCTGTAATCCTAGCACTTTGGGAAGCCGAGGCAGGTGGATCACCTGAGGTCAGGAGTTCCAGACCAGCCTGACCAACATGGAGAAACGCTGCCTCTACTAAAAATACAAAATTAGCTGGGCATGGTATCACATGCCTGTAATCCCAGCTACTCAGGAGAATGAGACAAGAGAATCGCTTTAACCCAGGAGGTGGAACTGAGATGGCACCAGTGCACTCTAGCCTGGGCAACATAAGTGAAACTCTGTCTCAAAAAAAAATGTATTTTTAGTTGACAAATTATAATTGTATAGATTTGTAGGATCTGTTGCACAGCATGGTCATTCTAATTAATAATAATGTACAGTATATTTCAATTTATTAACATATATAAATTGTGCTTATTGATGGTAGACATGTGAGATTTTGATACCTTCATGTAATGTGTAATGATCAAATTAGGGTATTTAAAATATCCATCACCCTGAACGTTTATCATTTCTTTGTGTTGGGAACATTTTGAATATTCTCTTCCAGCTATTGTGAAATTTGCAGTAGATGGTACATATACACTGTGAAATACTATGCAGTCATAAAAAGAAACAAGATCATTTTTTTTCAGGGACATGGATGGAGCTGGAAGCCATTATACTCAGCAAACTAACATAGGAACTGAAAACCAAATACCACATGTTCTCACTTATAAGTAGGAGCTGAATGATGGGGATACATGGAGGGGGAACAACACACAGTGGGGCCTGTTTGGGCACTGGGGGTGGGAGGAGGGGGAGCATCAGGAAGAATAGCTAATGGATGCTAGGCTTAATATCAAGGTGATGGGATGATCTCTGCAGCAAATCACCATGCCACACTTTTACCTATGTAACAAACCTGTACATCCTGTGCATGTACCCCAGAACTTAAAATGAAAGAGGGAAATAAAAAAAATAAATTTGCAGAATATTGTTAACTGTAGTCACCCTATTGTGCTAGCAAACACTAGAACTTACTCCTGTCTAACTGTATATTTGTACCCATTAACCAACCTCACTTCATCCCTACCACCCTTCCTAGCCTCTGATAACTATCATTCTCCTCGCTACTACCATGGGATTAACTTTATAAACTCCCATAAATGAGTATGAACATGCAATATTTGTCTTTCTGTGCCTGGCTTATTTCACTTAATGTTATGACCTCCAGTTATGTTGCTGCAGGTGACAGGATTTCATTCTCTTTTTTTTCATTTTATATATATTTTTTTGAGACAGAGTCTCACTCTGTCACCCAGGCTGGAAGGCAGTGGCACTATTTGGGCTCATGCAACCTCTGCTTCCTGGGTTCAAGCAATTCTCTGGCTGAGTAGCTGGGACTATAGGCACATGCCACCACATCCAGCTAATTTTTGCATTTTTAGTAGAGACAGGGTTTTGTCTTGTTGGCCAGGCTCATTTCAAACTCCTGATCTCAAGTGATCCACCTACCTTGGCCTCCCAAAGTGCTGGGATTACAAGTGTGAGCCACCATGCCCAGCTTTCATTCTTTTTTCATGACTGAATAGTAGTATTTCATTGGGTATATATACCACATTAAAAAACATCCATTTACTCATTGATGGACACTTAATTTGATTCCCTATCTCAGCTATCATGAATAGTACTGCAATAAACATGAGGGTGCAGGTATTCCTTTGATATACTGATTTTTTTTTTCCTTTGAAAAAGACCCAGTAGTAGGATCACTGGATCATACAGTAGTTCTAGCTTTAGTTTTCTGCAAAGTCTCTATACTGTTTTCCATGATGGCTATACTGGTTTACATCCCACCTACAGCATATGAGAGCTCCCTTTCCTCTGCGTCCTCGACAGCATTTCTTATTTTTTGTCTTTTTGATAATAGCCATTCTAACTACAGGAAGATGATATCTCATTGTGACTTTGACTTGCATTTCCCTGATGATTAGTGATGTTGAGCATTTTTTCATATACTGTTGGTCTTTTGAACGCCCTGAAAGAATTTATATTTATTGTTTTCACTATGAAGAAAAGTATGTGAGGTGACAGATATGTTAATTAGCTTGATTTAATAACTACAATGCATACATGTATCATGTTGCCCTTATGTAGACACCACATACTCTTTTCAATTCTGAGAAACCATTAATTTGTTCTCCATTTATATAATTGTATCATTTCAAGAATGTTATATAAAAGGAATTGTACAATATAAACCTCTTGAGAATGACATTCTTTAGATTCTGCATGATTCTCTGGAAATTCATTCATATCACTGTGTGTATTCAGCAGTGTAATCCAATGGGTTGTAAATTTTTTAAATATTTTCAAAGAACCAGCTCTTTGTTTCATTAATGTTTTCTACAATTTTCTGTTTTCAACTTCATTGGATTTCTGCTCTTATATTTACCATTCACATATTTATTCTTACTTTGAGTTTATTTTTCTGTTCGGTTTCTAAGTTTGTGAGATAAGAGTTTAGATTTTTGATTTGTGATTTTTCCTCTTCTCTAACATAGTCTCATGCAACACTTACTGGTGGGGACAGGTGCTGAAAAATGCTTCCTTAGGATATTTGGTAGTTGTGCAAACATCACTGAGTATACTTGCACAGGCCTAGATGTTATCTCCTACACACCTAGGCCATGTGGCATAGCCTATTGTTCCTAGGCTGCAAGCCTATACAGCATGTTGCTGTACTGAATATTGTGGGCATTTGTGACACAATGGTAAGTATTTGTCCATCTAAACATATTTAAAGATAGAAAAGGCAACGTAAAAATATTGCATAAAATATTATAAAAGGTTATAACTGAGTAGGACACTTACCAGGAATGCAGCTGCAGGACTGGGGCTTGTTTATGTGAATCAGTGATGGTGCGATGAGTGAATGTGAAGTCCTAGGACATGCTCTGCACTACTGTAGACTTTATAAATACTGTACACTTAGGCTACAATCACTTATTAAACATATTTTTCTTTCTTCAATAAAAATTAACTTTAGCTGATTGTATTTTTAACTTCATAAATGTTTTAACTTATTTAACATTTTTGACTATTGTAATAGCACTTAGCTTAAAACACAAACACATTGTACAGCTGTAGACAAGTGTTTTTTCTCTTTTATATCCTTATTCTTTAAGCTTTTTTCTATATTTAACTTTAACTTTTTTTGGTAAAAACTAAGACATAAATGCATATATTAGCCTAGGCCTACAAAGGGTCAGAATCATCAATATCACTGTGTTCTGCCTCCACATCTTGTCCCACTGAAAGATCTTCAGAAGCAATTAATACCCATGGAGCTGCCATCTCCTATGATAGCAATGCCTTATTTCTGACAGAACTGCCAGAGGCAGTTTTACAGTTAACTTACTTTATATATATATATATAAGTAGACAAAGTACACTCTAAAATAATGATAAAATACACAATGGAATATTATTCAGCCATAAAAAGAATGAAATCCTGTCATCTGCAACACCATGAGAACTAGAGGACATTATATTAAGAAAATAAGCCAGGCACAGAAAGATAAATTTTGCATATTCTCATTCATATGTGGGAGCTAAAATTGAAAGCAACTGAACTCACAAAGATAGACAGTAGAATGATTGTGACCAGTGGGTGAGAAGGGTAGCAGAGACTGTGATGACAGGGAGTGGGGATGGTTAATGGGTGCACAAATATAGTTAGATAGAATTAATAAGATTTACTGTTTGATAGTATAACAGGATAACTATAGTCAATAAGAATTTATTATATATTTTTAAATAATGAAAATAGTGGATTGGAATGTTCCTAACACAAAGAAATAATAGATGCTTGAGGTGGTGAATACCTCAATTACCCTGATGTGACTATATTACGCATTGTATGCCTCTATCAAAATATCACATGTACTCTATAAATATATATACCTATTATGTACCCATACTAAATAAAATAATAAAATTAATTTCAAAAAATAGGCAAAAGACTTGAATAGACATATCGCCAAAGAACAAATACAAATGATCCACAAGTAAATTAAGAAAATGCTCTACGTCATTAACCATTAGGTAAATGCAAATCAAAACCACAGTAATGATGGTTAATCCACCTTTAAGTTGTTATTATTGTGAAATTAAGATAAAAAGTGTTGGTAAGGATGAAGGACTATTGGAACGCTTGCACACTGTCATGGGGAATATAAAATGGTGAAACAAGTAAAAAAATAGTATAAAGGTTCCTCAAAACATTAAAAATAGACAACCATATAATTTGGCAATCCCACTTCTGGACAAGTATCCAAAAGAATTGAAATAAGAATCCAGAAGAGATATTTGCACTCCCATGTTCCCTTTATTATTTTTCACAATAGCCAAGATGTAAAAACAACTTGATGAAGAAATGGGTAAATAAAATATGGTATACATGGAAAGAATTAGAGATGCAATAAATCAGTGCCAAAGCTAGCAGAAAACAAGAAATAATCAAAATCAGAACTGAACAGAATCAAATTAAGATACAAAAATCCATTGAAAAGATCAATGAATCCATAGTTGTTTTGTTTGGAAAAAAAATAAGAAGACATGCTTCTAGTTGGACTAATAAAGAAGAAATGAGATAAGATTTTTAAAACCCAATTAGAAATGACAAAGGGGATGTTACCACTGACTCCACAGAAATAGAAATGACTATGAACATCTACATGCACACAATCTAGAAAACCTAGAAGAGATGGATAAATTCCTGGACACGTAAAACCTCCCAAGGCTGAACCAAAAAGAAATTGATTCCCTGGACAGACCAATAATGGGCTCTGAAATTAAATCAATAATAAATAGCCTATCAACCAAAACAAGCCTAGGATCAGATGGATTCACAGGTGAATTCTACCAGATGTACAAAGAAGGGATGGTACCAATCCTATTTAAACTATTACAAAATATTGAGGAGGAGAGACTTTTCTCCAACTCATTTTATGAGGCCAGGATCATGATGATACCAAAAACTGGAAGAGACACAACCAAAATAGAAAATTTTAGGACAATATTGTTGATGAAAATTGATGCAAAAATTTTCAGTAAAATACTTGTAAACCAAATTCAGCAATACATTAAAAAGCCAATTAATAGGCTTCATCCATGGGATGCAAGGTTGATTCAACATATGCAAATCAATAAATATGATTCATCACATAAACAAAGCTAAAGACAAAAAACACATGACTATCTCAATAGGCATAGAAAAGACTTTTAATAAAATCCAACATCCCTTCACATTTAACACCCTCAATAAACTAGATATTGGAGGAACATATTTCAAAATAATAAGAGCCATCTATGACAAACAAACACATAGCTAGCATCATACTGAATGGGAACAAGCTGGAAACATTCCTCTTGAAAAGCAGCACAAAACAAGGATGTTTTCTCTTATCACTCCTATTCAGTATGGTATTGGAAATCCTGGCATAGCTATCACACAATAGAAAGAAATAAAAGACAACTAAATAGGAAGAGAGGAAGTCAAATTATCCCTGCTTGCAGATAATATGATTTTATATGTAGAAAATCCCATAGTTTTGCCCCAAAACCTCCTTCAGCTGATAAACAACTTCAGTAAAGTTTCAGGATACAAAATCAATGTACAAAAATTACTACCATACACTAACAGCAGCAAAGTCAAAAGCCAAAAGAAGAATGCAGTTATATTCACAATTGTCACGAAAAATAAAATATCCAGGAATACAGCTAACCAGGGGGATGAAAGTTCTCTACAAGGAAAACTACAAAACACTGCTCAAACAAATCAAAGATGACACAAACAAATGGAAAAACATCCCAAGCTCATAAATAGGAAGACTCAATATTGTTAAAATGGCCTTACCACCCAAAGCAATTTATAGATTCAATGGTATTCTGATCACACTACCATTGTCATTCTTCACATAACTAGAAAAAAGCTATTTGAAAATTCATATGAAACCAAAAAGCCCAAATAGCCATGGCAATCCTAAGCAAAAACAACAAAGTTGGAGGCATCACGTTACCTGAAGCCTGCTTGACTGTGGTGAATTAGCCTTTTTATGTGCTGCTGAATTCAGTTTACAAGTATTTTGTTGAAAACTTTTGCATCGGTGTTAAATGGAAAACTATACTACAGGGCTGCAATAACCAAAACAGCATGGTACTGTTACAAAAACAGACATATAGACCAAGAGAACAGAATAGAGAACTCAGAAATAAGGTCACACATCTATGACTATCTGATCTTCCACAAAGGTGACAAAAACAAGCAATGGGGAAAGGACTCTCTATTCATTAAAAGGTGTTGGGGTAACCGGCTAACCATATGCAAAAGATTGAAACTGGACCCCTTCCTTACACCATACTAAAAATATTAACTTAAGATGGATTAAAGACTTAAATGTAATTTCCAAAACTATGAAAACCCTGAAAGACAACCTATGCGATACCGTTTAGGCACAGGCAAAGATTTCATGACAAAGGTCCAAATGCTATTGCAACGAAAGCAAAATTGACAACTGGGTTCTAATTAAACTTAAGAGCTTCTGCACAGCAAAAGAAACTATCAACAGAGTAAATAGAGAATCTAAAGAATGGAAGAAAATATTTGCAAACTATGCATCTGACTAAAGTCCAATATCCAGTATTTATAAGATACTTAAACAAATTTATAAGAGAAAAACAATGTGATTAAAAGGTGGACAAAGGACATGAACAGACAGTTTTCAAAAGAAGACCTACATACAGCCAACAAACTTATGAAAAAATTCAATATCAATGATCACTAGAGAAATTCAAATCAAATCCACAATAAGATATTATCTCATACCAGTCAGAATGGCTATTAATAAAAAGTCAAAATATAATAGATGCAGGAACATGGGTGAAGTTGTAGGCCGTTAACCTTAGCAAACTAATAGAGGAAGAGAAAACCAAACACCACATGTTGTCACTGATAAGTGGGAGCTAAATAAAGAGAACTCATGAACACAAAGAAGGGAACAAGAAACACTGAGGACTCCTTGAGGGTGGAGGCTGAGAGGCGGGAGAGGAGCAGAAAAATAAGTATTTGATACGAGGCTTAGTACCTGGTTGATGAAATAATCTGTACAACAAACCCCAGTGACATGAATTTACTTATATAACAAACTTGCATTTGTACCCCTGATCCTAAAATAAAATTTAAAAAAAGAAAATATGATATATACATATAATAGAATATTATTCAATTTTTTATAAAAACAAATTTTGCTATATATAGCAACATAGGTGAGCCTTAAGGACATTATTCTAAGTGAAATAAACCAGTCATAGAAGGACAATTACTGCATGAATCCACTTATATGCGGCATCTAAAGCAGTCTTACTCAGAAGCAGAGAATAGAATGTTGGCTCCCTTGGGGCTGGGAGCAGGGGTAACTGGGGAGTTGCTATTCAGTACATGTAAATTTTCAGTTATTCAAGATGAATAAATTTGAGAGATCTTCTGTGCAAGATTGTGCCTATAGTTACCTATACTGTATCATACACTGAAAAATTTAAGAGGGTAGATTTCAGGGTGTTCTTATCACAATTTTTAAAAAGCAACAGAAAAGACATTTAAAAGTTTTAGAGTGTGTTTAGTTTCAGAAGTTGATGATAATGTTTCTTGGTATGGATTTATTTTCATTTTTCTTCTTTATATTCACTTGGTTTTTGAATCTGTGTGTAAGTCTTTTGCCACATTTGGAATGTTATCAGCCATTCTTTGTTTGAATTGTTTATTTCTTCTTTCTTTCTCTTCTGCTGAGATGATGACGACACAAAGGTTAGATCTTTAGTTGTAGTCCCTCTGGTCCCTAAAGCTATGCTCAACTTTTTTCATTGTTTTTCCCATTTGTTATTCAGATTGTTTAATTTCCATTGCTTCTCTTCCAGTTTGCTGCTTTTTTCTTCTGCCCTCTCCATTCTGTTCTCGAGTCTATCGAGTTTTGTGTTTTAGTTATTTCATTTTTCAGCTCTAAAATTTCCATTTAGTTCTCTGTATATTCCCTTTCTTTGCTGTGCCTTCCTGTTGATTTGTTCAGACTTTGTATTTTTACATTTGGTTCAAGAGTAATCATAATTGTTTATTAAAATATTTTTAAATGGCTGCCTTAAAATTTTATTCAGATAATTCTAACATTTCTGTCACCTTGGTGTATGCATCAGTTGCTTGTGTTTTTCACTGAGATTGAGATCTTTCAGGTTCTTAGTATAATGAGAGATTCTTGGTTGAAACCTGGCCTCTTATTTAAGCCTTCTGTTTCAGTTACTTTTTCACAAACAAGGGAAAGAATGGGGGTGGGGGGTGGGCTGCCCCATTACTGACAGAAGAGGAAAGAATTCCATGTCCCCCTCTCAGTCTCTTTGACATAGATGGGAGTGTTTTCTTCTGTACTTCTGATTGAGGTGGAAGTTCTGGCTCTTCACTAGGCCAGCACTGATACCTTCCTGACTGGAAGGAGTTTGATACGGTTTGGATGTTTATCCCCTCCAAACTGCACATTGAAAGGTGACCTCCAATGTTGGAGACGGGCCTCGTATGAGGTATTTGGGTCCTGAGGGTGGATCCCTCATGAACTGCTTGGTGCTGTCCTTTTGGAAATGAGTGCATTCTCTCTGTTAGCTCGCATGGGAGCTGGTTGTTTAAGAGTCTGGTGCCTGCCACCTCTCTCTCTTACTTGTCTTCATGCCATGTGACATGATGGCTCCACATTGCTTTCTGCCATGATTGCAAGTTTCATGAGACCTCACCAGAACCAGATGCCAGCACCATGCTTCCTGTAAAGTCTGCAAAGCCATGAGCCAATTAAACCTTTTTTATTTATGAATTACCCAGCCTCAGGTATTTATTTATAGCAACACAAGAGTGGACTAACCTGGAATTTCTTGTATTTCTCCTTGCATACCCTTCAATGACACCCAAGTGACAGTGGCCCTTGCTACCAATGGGCAGTGGTGAATATTCCACCTCCTCATTGACCTTCTCTAGTTCAGGATCCCCACGTGATATCTACTACAGGGAGAGAAGTGCCTCTTTGCTGCCTGGTAGGAATGAAAATCCTGGCTCCCTACGTTGTCTTCTCTGGTCAAGGTTTCTTGGTGCACTGTGTTAGAGCATGAGAAAGTTGCAAGTTTGGTCTCTCCACTTGGTATTAGCTAATATGAGTGGGATGGGGCTACATTTTTCTTTCTGCGATATTTGGCTTGAGTAGCACAGTTATTGAGTAAAAATTTTGTGTCTTGCTAGCCTACATCTTTTCTAGTCCTTTGGCCGGAGAGACCTGGCTTTCATTAGGACGTCTGTGTGTGCACCTGTTGGCATTTCTAGGTTGCCAACTTTTTCAAATCCATATCTGTAATGTATGAGGTAACAAGAAAACCAGGGAATTCACCACTATGTCTTGGCTAATACTTCAAGGCCCCTAGCTGATCTCCCATCTTGTTTCTACCTTTCAAAGTTATTTTATATTTGCGTAATATATAATGCCTAAAGTTCTTAAATGTACTACCACCATGGATATGGAGAAGTATGTCTACTCCATCTTCCCAGTCAGTCTTTGTCTTTTAATTGGAGAATTTAGTATTTAATACTTTATATGCTTTGCTATTGCTGCATAGTACTAAGAAATCCCCTTTCAAACCATTAATTTAAAGCTAACATTTAAAAAAACAGTCTTTTATTCATATTCATCCATTTGACGTTTGGCTGGGGCTGGGTATTTTCGGTGAATGCAGCAGGAAGTGGCCAAAGGTGGAATACTGTTCACACAAGTGGTCTATATGTGCATCATCCCCCGTGGATCAGCAGGCTATCTGAAATATTTTCTTCTCATAGTGATGGCAGAAGACTCAGAGGGCAAGCACGACTATCAAGGTATATTTCAAGTCTCTTCTGTGTCTTGTCTGTTATCATCTCATTAGCCTAAGCACGTTTCATGACAGAGCCCAAACCCAAAGATCTAAGAAGCTCACGCTCTGCTCCACAAGATCAAAGTAAGTCACACAAGTAAACTAAGATCCCCAAATTTTAATTAACTAATGATACCAGGCTAGAAGTTAATGATTACACTTTCTTTATTCATTCTTGATGCTTTATTTCACTGTTTTGCCAGTTTTAGAAAATTATTGGCCAGTATTTCTTCAAATATTGCTTCCGAATGTTTTTGCCTCTCCACACTTTCTGGACTGCAATTAGAGGTGCATTAAAACTGTTTTGCTCTTTATGTATTTTTATCCTTTTGATTATAGCAATCTTACATGATTTCCAGTGAAATGATGTTTTTTCTTCTATTACATTCTACTGAATTCTTAGGTTCAAATTACAATTTTTTTCAGTGGTAAAATTTGTAATTGACTTCTTTAGGACTTGCAAGCATTTTCCTTCCCTCCCCTCCCCTCCCCTCTCCTCCCTTCCCTTTCATTCCTTCCCCTGCTTCCTTCCTTCCTTCCCTCCCTCCCTCCCTCCTTCCTCCCTGCCTCCCTCCATTTCCTTCCCTCCCTTTCTTTCCTTCCCACCCTCTTTCCTTCCTTCCTTCGCTTTCACTTTTGTTTTCACTTTTGCTTTCACTCTTTTTTTTCACAGAATTTTGCTCATCACCCAGGATGGAATGCAGGTGTCATTAAAACTCACTGCAGCCTGGATCTCCTGGGCTCAAGCAAACTTCCCATCTCAACTTCCAGAGTAGCTGGAACCACAGGCACATACCACCAAACCTGGCTATTTTTTAAATTTTTTTTGTAGAGATGAGGTCTCCCTATGTTACCCAGGCTGGTATCAAACTCCTGGGCTCAAGTGATCCACCAGCCTTGGCCTCCAAAACTGCTAGGATTACAGATGTGAGATACAGCACCCAGCCTTTTCCTCTATTTTCTGGAACATATTAATTGTAATTATCTTAAAGTACCTGTCTATGTGAAATGTGAATCATCATGTGTGTCTGTTTCTATTATCTACTTCACATGCGCTCTGTCTGTTTCTTTGTGCTGTTTTGTATGCTTGTTGTATGCTTGTACTTTTATCTGGGTCCTAGACAAAAGACAAATATTTAGGGGCTGTAAATGATGTTATCTTTATCATAATTGTATAAATATTTATTCTGGATGATGGATAGAATACACAACCCTTATCTAGGTGAGATTTGGCTTTAGAGTTTGTTAGAGCTGCTGTATGTTCTGGGGTCTCAAACAAAACTGCGAAAGGGGCTGTTCTACTTCAAAGGGCCCTGAATTTCAACTTTTTTATGTGTCTCTAGCACTGTATAGTGGCTGAAGTCACTGTGAAGCTCAACTCTTTAATATTCCCGCTGCTGCTAATTTCTGCTAATTTTCTTGAAGTTTTATCCTCAATATGCAAATCTTGAATTGCAAACAACTCAAGGGCAGATTACATGCATATTTTATATCAGCTACACGTTTCCTTTATTTGAAATATTTGCCCTTAAAGTCCTAGCTGCTTTGTCCACCCTAAACTCAAGCTTCTGTCTCCTTGGCCCAATGTGCTTGCTCCTTTTTATTAGGAATATTTTCTTCCATGCAGGAGTTGACAGATTCAGGAATAAAACCTTGGGAATATGGAGCTTAACTCATTTTGTGAACTGCAGCCCCGTGAGTCCTCTAGACATAGTTTATTTTCAAGGCCTTTTAAACAGTTATTTTATGTTATTGCCTAAGTTTTACAGTTGTTTTCAACAGGGGGATTGGTCTGATCCAAGCTATTAAATATTGGCTATAACCAGAAGTCCAAAATATCAAAACGTTCTTTTGTTTTCACGTGACCCCTTTAAATACATCACTGGATTTCAGTCATTGCCAAAAAGAATATAACATTTTTATGTTGGAGATTCATTTTTATTGACAGGACGATGGAAATTCTCATCTATCCTTGTCACCTATAGCCCTTAACTTGATTTTGAAACAGCTAATTGGAGGAAAGAAAATAATGAGGAAAAATGATTGCAATTATAATGTTCTGTGAATGCTGTAGTTCTTTTGTCATTAAAGATATATGTTCTGTGCTGCTAAAATATCACCCATTTTCAACCATCAGCAAATAATTTCAAGATGATTCAGATGGAGACTTCCACTGTTAAAGAAATGTATTGTTTTCCCTTACTTTGTAAACTGTAAAGAGTAAATAGAAATGAGTAATACCATAAGACAATTTAGAAGTATCTAGTGACATATGTTCAGCAACAATTGGTAACTGCTGTACACATAAATTCTCATGCCCACTCTGGACCTGCTAGATTATAAACTTTGGGGATGGAGCCCAGTCTTCTGTGCTTTACAAACCCTCCAAGTGATTCTGACACATGCGAAAGACTGAGAACAACTTTGCTCATGTTGGTAGTCCAGAGACTATACTTCAAGAAACACCGTCCCAGAAAAACATTGCCTGGCATGCAATAGGTATTAATAGATGTTTATCGATTAGTTAAATAAATAGACAGGATTGATAAGCAAAACTTATGCATACTGCTACTTAGACTCACTTGCAAGTTGGAAGCAACGCTTCTAACTCAAAATAGCATTGGGATCACAGATGTTGGTTGGACGGGTTACATTTACTGAGTCTTATATAAGAACTTCACACTTATAAATGTTCTATATTCCTCAGTGTTAGGCAACTCCAAAAATGGTACTAAAGGGGAGTTACCCTTGCATTTTGTTGCCCTATAGCAGTGAGATTTAATGTGTGGTTTCCAACTCAGCAGCTCAACATCACCTGTGCACTTGTTAGAAATGTAAATTATTTGTCCTCAGCTAAACTCATGGAATCAGAAAGTTTAAGAACTTTCCAGAGGATTGTGATGCACACAAAAGTTTAAGAGTCACTGCTCTAGGATATGTATTTTTTAAAATTGTCAGCGATTCACATGGAAAAGCTAATTAAATTTGATATTCTAACTAGGCATCAAGGTACAAGAGATGAAAATCTCTAAAGTAAGTTTCCAGATTAATACATGGAAATGTTCAAAGGAAATTCTTTAAAGTAGTTCCACAAATTTTGAGACTCTTAGCTAAATTATACATATATATACACATACCCTTCTCTGAATATTTATGTCAATAGCTATTTGTATTTGTGTGTTTGTGTCTGTATGAGTGTGTGCATGTGTTTGCGTGTGTATATATACACACATACACACAGATATACATATCAAAGAAAGGGTTTTGTAAGAAAGATCCAGCAACTCTGTAGTAAGGGTGCTCTAATTCCTTCACACCAATCCTTGCTAAGTAAGCATTCCTGAAACAACACAAGAAACTTAATATATGACTTCTGTGACTAAATATCACAGACTAACTCCCACTAATGAAATGGTTCTGGGAGGGCTATTTCGTGGTTATCTTGCAATAAAATTGCACCCCCAAAATTGGTTAATACAAAGGATATATAAGATTTTCTCTTGGACCAGAGGTGGATATATATGGAAGAGTGATATTCAGCCTGCGGTCATTGTGGCTCCAGCCCAATAGTGCCAACAAGAGGCTTCAGGAATAAGAGTTTCAACTCCTAACAGCAAAAACTAAGGTACATCTCTGGATATCTAGGGCTGGCTGAAATTAGGGTAAGCCACTGCCCATAATATGATGCTGAGGGTATAGGATCTACAGACAGATGGGTCAGCAAAGAAACTTCAGAGAGTCTCTGAGAGCATCTAGAGAAAACAATTTAGCTCTCAATAGTTGCCAAGTGCACAGAGCAGAAAACTAGTTTACGGAACTATCTTTTGAAATAAAAGATTCCATTTTTCTTTTCTGCTCCACCTTCACCCTGTTCCTGCTATGTAGAAGTCAGAAACTATCTAGCAAGGTGGGGTGGTGAAGGCGTGAAAGCACTAGGTAATGAAATAAAAAAAATAAGTCAACGCTGCTCCTCTTTTCCACAGCATCCTTCAGGAGATGTGGACTTCTGCAGGCTGGGGAGATGAGAGTATTTTAATGCTAAATTGAATTCAAAGTCTGCATTAATGGTTTGAACTGGACATTCTAATTTCTGAATTGGGACCAGTTAGTTTCTTAAAGTAGCTCCAGGCTAATTTATTACCAAAAGAAATGAATAAAAATATCATGGACTTGAAGTTTTCTTCCAGGGGCAGAAAAACTATCAGAACTGAAGAATGGCGAGAGACAAAAATAAAGTTGTGTTTTGATTATGTCAGGAGTCGTGCTTGTTCAACACACTGGTTACACACATATTGAGCCTTAAACAACTTGAGTCTAGTCCAGAATTTCTAAAAACATCAGAGCTGAACCAGTTCTGTGCATGTGAAGCCTGTCCTAACTGCAAGTCCACATGCAGACACGTGCCCAGATGCTCTAAGAAATGTTGACTGTGAATTTCATGTTTAAAACAATTTATAAAAATATGGGACAATTTTGTAGAGGCGAAGCAGTGTAATAAACATGGAGATTCCGCTTTTGTTTCTGGTTCTTTCTTAAAAATCTAGGTCTGTCACTCACTGGCACTGATCTGGAGGAAAGCCAACATCCGTTAGGTCTTATTTCCTCCTTTGTGTAATGAAGGACCGGGCTAGGTAATTTTTAAATGTTGGCAGTTGTGATTTCATGACATCAGTATAAAAACAAATTAACATCTGAAATGTGCATTTTGTTCAAGCTCTGGCAACTTACTTGAAGTGTGATTTTTAGCGAGTTTCCTTATTTCTCTGTTACAACAGGCTTACCCATAAAATTCCTGGCTTGCATTTCTACAGGTGGCTGTGCACCTCAAAAAGAGTATGAGTGTTTTGATCGTCAGAATGATGGCCTCTAAAAACAACTATGCACTCATCCCTGGAACATGGGAATATATTGCCTTACATGGAAAAAGGGGCTTTGCATGTGCAATTAAATTAAAACCCAGAGAGAAGTAGGTTTTGCAGGATTATTCAGGTAGAGCTAATCTAATCACATGGCTCCTTAAAATATGATAGCCATCCCCAGGTGTAGTCAGCAGGAGACATAATCATAGAAGAATGGCCAGAGAAATGCAAAGTTGGTGGCTTTAAAGATGGAGAAAAGGAGCCACAAGCCAAGGAATGTGGACGGCCTCTAAGGCTAAAAATGGCAAGAAAAGGGATTTTCCCCCAGAGCTTCCAGAAGGGAACACAGTTTTGTCAATGCCCTGATTTTTGCCTACTGAAACCCACCCAGACTTTTAAGCTCCAGATAATAAATTTGTATTGCTTAAGCAAATAAATTTGTAGAACTTACCATGGCAGCCACAGAAAACTAATTCAAGTGTGAACATTATTAAAAATTCAAAACTCTATACAAACCCAGGCTCTGCTGTTAGTAAAGATAGATATTCTAAAATCATGTGAAATGAACATGGATTAAAAAAAAAAATACCAGAATAATACCAAAATGTGCAAGAAACTCTAAAGGTTATCTAGAGAATATGCTTTTTACACAGCTCATTCTTCTTTGATCTAGATGGTATATTACTTTCTTAAATACTTAATGCACAGAAATTCAGCAAATAGTCATCAATTCCAGAATATCAGAATTTTTGTTAAGGAAAAATTCATTTTATTTTAATAAGGACAGATTTTTAAATTAAATTTAATTTAATTTTTGACAGAGTCTCACTCTGTCACCAGGCTGGAGGGCAGTGGCACGATCTCGGCTCACTGTAACCTCCATCTCCCAGGTTCAAGTAATTCTCCTGCCTCAGCCTCCTGAGTAGTTGGGACTACAGGTACACACCACCATGCCTAGTTAACATTTTGTATTTTTAGCGGAGATGGGATTTCACCATGTTGGCCTGCCTTGGCCTCCCAAAGTGCTGGGATTATAGGCATGAGACACTGTGCCCAGCCAATATGGACATATTTTTAAAGAACATAATTAATTTATTCTTAGTTGGGCTAGCATGAAGAATAATAAAACCTTCTCTATACATTAATGTGGGAATCTATTCCCACATTCAGTAAGTTTTGAGCTAATGCCAAAGTGTAGTCCCTTATTCTTATTTTTTGATAACACCTGCAATTTATCTGGATATTGGGAGTATTTGAATTTTTCAGTGTTTGGTGATTATCAAGGTAGTGCCTCTTTTTTAAATTAAAAAAACCCCACCCTTCTAGGGGAACATCACACACTGGGGCCTGTTGGCGGGTGGGAGGGTTAGGGGAGGGATAGCAGGGGATGGGGGGATTGAGGAGGGATAACATTAGGAGAAATACCTAACGTAGATGATGAGGGGATGGATGCAGCAAACCACCATGGCACATATATATCTATGTGACAAACCTGCACGTTCTGCACATGTACCCCAGAACTTAAAGTATAATAATTATAAACACCCCTTTATACTGTGCTCTATGATACTGGGCTTGGGACTGTGAAAATTACATTCCTCCTTTGTGGGCTGGCTTGCTCTTAAGCTTGACCAACAAGGAAAGCCAGACAGAATTGTAAGACTGGGCATGACAAACTTGCTCCTTACTGTTTGTGTCACCACAGAAACTGCTCTTCATTCTGGCTGTGGTGGCTGGTTTCTGTATTGGTGGCTGCTTACACGTTGCCATTCTTCCACACTACAGAACTCGTCCCTTACTACTCCTTCAGACATATCAGCATGTCTTGCTTAGAGGTTTGAGGCCCACCTTAATGGGGGTGCATTTCTGAGATTCTGAGACACTAGCTCCAGCCTGCAAGACCCTGCTCTTCCAGGGCTGGATCTCAGCTCTGTGGGGTTCCCTTCTCTTCCATTTTCTTCCATTTGTTCTCCTCACCCTAGGGGTCATAGTTACTTGCTCTGTAATCTCTTTTTGCCTTTTCACTTATCTAATATCTGGTTAATTAAATTTGCTTTGTTAAAATTTTGGTCAGGTATTCTCTATTCTTGACTAGTACCAGAATAATATAGAAATGGATAACAAGAATGGTTACAAAAAACAAACCCTGAAAGTTAGAATTATAGATTGGTTTGGCTGTGTTTTTGGGCTTCAATGCAGTGCTGTACTCCTTGATACAGGTAGGCAGGGCTGGAAGGCTAGTAACCCACAGCATTTAGTGAAATGATAATTAGTTATATGATCATCCTGGTTGTTTGTGATTCAGTGACCTCTGAAGCAAGGCATTTAGGGGATGAAATCCTTGCTGCATTTGACTATAATGGCACGAAGGATGATAACAAGGATTCTGGTATGGAATAACTGCTTCTGAGTGTTGTGGAGGGCTTAAAGAAAGAAATCACAAGCATAGGCCACAGTTAAGGAACCAAAAGACTTCTGTGGTTGCTCCCTAAAAGACTGTCTTATTCTTGTATCCATAGGGTTAAATTTAATAATCTAGACACAGGGATTAATTGTGAAAGTTGCAGAATTTCAGTTTACATTGGATTCACAGCTTTGTCAAGTATCTCGTGAAAGTTAGGGCATTCATTTAATAGTGCTGGAGCTATAAAATTAAGGTTAGGAGTATGTGAATGGACTGAGATAAGGCTGAAAATCTTGAATTTACACGTTATTTGAAATTCTTTTTTTCTAATAGATAAAACGTACCCTCTTGTGTCTGAAGAGTCTATATATCTCTTTGTTGATGACCTTATAATAAATTTGGAGAAGAGGGTGTCTTATAGGAGAATGCCTATTCTTCTCATGTCTCACCATATATACACCCTTATTGCTACTAAGGTCATAAATTAGAATCCTAGAGTCACATCTTAGAATCCTTGAGGAGAACAAGCACAAATTATAATCCAGAAGAAAACAGCTAATATTCTAAACAGTTTCCAAGGTTTTGTTAATTTATACCACCAGAAACTTGGGAAATATATATGAGAATGAATTTTAACAGTGTCTTTGACAGCTCCTTAAAGATAAAGCAAGGTCAAATATACTATAGAATGAATATTTCTGTCCCCTTCCCACAAATTCATGAAGTCATGTTTTGAAAAACCTAATTTCTATGTGATGGTTTTTGGAGATACAGGATTTGAGAGTTAATGAGGTCATGAGGCTAGAATGTTTATGATTGGATTAGTGGTTTTATGAGAGGAGACATAAGAGAGCTAGATCTCCTTCTCTCTCTAAACTATGTGAAACTACAGTGAAAAGGTGGCTGCCTACAAAGTAGGAAGCAGGCCCTTCCTCACTAGACATCTCATCTTGGACTTCCCAGCCTCCAGAACCATGAGAAATAAACGGATCTTTTTTAAGCTACCCAGTCTATGTGTTTTCATTATAGCAACCCAAACTGACTAAGACAGAATATAATCCTTGATTAGTCTAAGTATTTTGATGTATGCACATTTATCACAAATACTAGACTTAACTTTCACTAATCTAGAAGAGCAGACAAGTTTTCTTGGTTTACTGAAACTAGAACTTAATGGTTTCCCTCATTTAATGTGATTGAGATGCCCAACTTCTCCAAAAAATCATAAAAGAAAGAATTCAAACTTTCAGGTAGATGTAAATGTGGAATGCAATTAGTATTTGAGGCTTGGATATTCGTCATCCCCCCACAACATCCCTCAAGAGTCCCCAGAAGACAACTGGTTTACTAAGGCATTGAGATATACATTAGTAATGAGAGTACTAGTGTCCTTGATAAACTCTGTGGTCACTTTCTTATCTAGGCTGCGTATAAAGATGAGAATTAACTCCCTGATGTCAAAGGAAATGATAGAATTTCAGAACAAAAGACAAATGGTAGGACATAACTACCTTGGACAAAGTAGGAATATTTACCATAATGAGCTATAAGGATGTGGTGGAAATCAGGCTCTTTGGATCCATAGGGAAATTTTGAGGTTTGTTAATTGATGAAAATGCTCTAGGAATAAATGGTTGGCCTAATAGATATTACTTGAGTGACATAAAACAAGCAAACAAACAAACAAACAAAACTTCTAATTCTAATGGGTTAATTGCTATCATTGAGAATCATGGAGACTCATCTAATTTTTCTACCAAAGTCAGTTCATAGTCCTGCAGCCACTTGTTTAATGGAGGAATCTCTTCTCCCTAATGATGGGAACTGCCATTTTCCACAAGTATATATGTAAACATTCCTCCACCTTCCCCAAAGGATATGGAACACTTTAAGAAAGGAAATATAGGGGTGATCCAAGATGGTCAAATAGGAACAGCTCTGGAGTGCAGTGCCCAGCAAGAACAATGCAGAGGGTGAGTGCTCACTGCATTTCCAAACAAGTTTTCACTGCCCACAGACCAGGAGATTCCCAGCCAAAAAGTACCACTAGTTTTCAGCACAGCTGGTGCTGCAGGTAGGCGCATAGAAAATCACACAAATCTGGGCAGCTGTTTCAAGTGGTGCCTGGAATGCCCGGGAGACAGGGCTGCCCATTCAACTGAAAGCGAGGGGGCTATGACAGGGAGCCAGGCGATCTGGCTCAGCGGGTACTGCCCCCACAAAACAAACCATCTGAAATGCCCTGGATTGAGAGCTTCGCAGCAAGTGCAGCTGGACCTGGGATGGTCCAGTTCAGTGGGGGAAAGGGCATCTGCCACTACTGAGGCAGTTTGCCAATACTGAGGCAGTTCACACAGCAGCTGGGCAGAGCCTACAGCAGCTCAGCAACGTCTCTGCTGGCAGACTGTGACTAGACTACTCCTCATTGGGCAGAGCATCTCTGAAAAAAGGCAGCAGCATGTCAGGAACGTATAAATAAAGCCAGCTATCCTAGGTCAGAGCACCTGGGAAAAGAGGCAGTTATGAGTTCCACTGCAGCAGACTTAAATGTACCTACCCAGCAGCTCTGCATGGAACAACAGAGCTCCCAGCACAGCACAGGAGCTCCCATAAGCAACAGCCTGTCTCCTCAAGCAGCTCCCTGACCCCCATATACCCAAAGCGACACCTCAAAAAGGAGAGCTCAGACCGACATCTGGCTGGTACCCTTCTGGGATGAAGATAACAGAAGAATAAACCAGGAGCAACCTTTACTGTTCTGCAGCCCCTGCAGGTGATCCTCAGGCAAGCAGGGTCTGGAGTGGACCTCCAGCAGTCCTGCAGCAGAGGGGCCTGATGGTTAGAAGGAAAACTAAGAAGCAGAAAAAAATAGCTTCAACATCAATGAAACGGATGTCCACTCAGAGACCCCATTTGAAAGTTACGAACTACAGAGACCACAGGTAGATAAAGCCACTAAGATGCAAAGAAACCAGTTTAAAAAGGATGAAAACACCAAAAACCAGAATGCCTCTCCTCCTCCAAGGGATCACAACTCCTCACCAGCTAGGAATCAAAGATGGATGGAGAATCAATCTGATGAATTGACAGAAACAGGCTTCAGAAGGTTGGGTAATAACAAACTTCTCTGAGCTAAAAGAACATGTTTTAACCCAATGCAAAGAAACTAAGAACCTAGAAAAAAGGATAGATGAAATGCTAACTAGAATAAACAGCTTAGCAAGAATATAAATGATGTGATGGAGCTGAAAACCACAGCACAAGAACTTCGCAAGTATACACAAATTTCAATAACTGAATTGACCAAGCAGAAGAAAGGATATCAGAGATTAAAGATATACACAATGAAATGAAAGGAGAAGCCAAGATTAGGGAAAAAAGAGTGAAAAGAAATGAACAAAGCCTCCAAGAAATATGGGATTATATGAAAAGACCTAATCTATGTTTAATAGTTGTTCCTGAATGTGATGGAGAGAATGAATCCAAGCTGGAAAACACTCTTCAGGATATTATCCAGGAAAACTTCCCCAAACTAGCAAGCCAGGCCACCATTCAAGTCCAGGAAATACAAAGAACACCATAAAGATATTCCTCAAGAAGAGCAACCCCAAGGCACATAATCGTCAGATTCACCAGGGTTGAAATGAAGGAAAAAATGCTAAGGGCAGCCAGGGAGAAAGGTCGGGTTAACCACAAAGGGAAGCCCATCAGACACAGTGTATCTCTCAGCATAAACCCTACAAGTCAGAATAGAGTGGGGGCCAATACTCAACATCCTTAAAGAAAAGAATTTTCAATCTAGAATTTCATATCCAGCCAAATTAAGCTTCATAAGTGAAGGAGAAATAAAATTCTTTATGGACAACCAATTGCTGAGAGATTGCATCATCACCGGGCCTGCCTTACAAGAGCTCCTAAAAGAAGCACTAAATATGGAAAGGAACAACCAGTACCAGCCACTCCAAAAACATATCAAATGGTAAAGACCATTGACACAATGAAGAAAATGCATCAACTAATGAGCAAAACATCCAGCTAGCATCAAAATGGCAGGATGAAATTCAAACATAACAATAACCTTAAATGTAAATGGGCTAAATGCCCCAATCAAAAGACACATACTGGCAAACTGGATAAAAACTCAAGACTCATTGGTGAGCTGTATTCAGGAAACCCATCTCACATGTAAGGACATACATAGTCTAAAAATAAAGGGATGGAGGAAGATTTATCAAGCAAATGGAGAGCCAAAAAAAAAAAAAAGCAGGAGTTGCGATTCTAGTCTCTGACAAAATGGACTTTAAACCAACAAAAATCAAAAAAGACAAAGAAGGGCATTACATAATGGTAAAAGGATCAATGCATCAAGAAGAACTAATGATCCTAAATACATATGCATCCAATACCGGAGCACCCAGGTACATAAAGCAAGTCCTTAATGATCTACAAAGAGACTTAGACTCCCACACAATAGTAGTGGGAGACTTTAACATTCCACTATCAATTTAGACAGATCAGTGAGACAGAAAATTAACAAGCATATCCAGGACTTGAACTCAGACCTGGACCAAGTGGATCCAATAGACATCTACTGAAATCTCTACCCCTAATCCACAGAATATACATTCTTCTCAGCACTGCATGGCGCCTAGTCTAAAATTGACCACATAATTGGAAGTAAATCACTCCTCATCAAATGCAAAAGAATGGAAATCATAACAAACAACTTGTCAGACCACAGGGCAAGCAAATTAGAGCTCAGAATTAAGAAACTAACTCAGAACCGCACAACTTCATGGAAACTGAACAACCTGCTCCTGAATGTTGACTGGATAAACAATGAAATGAAGGCAGAAATAAAGATGTTCTTTGAAACCAATGAGAAAGAAGACACAACATAACAGAATCTCTGGAACACATTTAAAGCAATGTCTGGAGGGAAACTTATAGCATTAAATGCCCACCAGAGAAGTGAGGAAAGATCTAAAATCAACACCGTATCATCAAAATTGAAAGAGCTAGAGGAGCAAGATCAAAAAAACTCAAAAGCTAGCAGAAGATAAGAAATAACTAAGATCAGAGCAGAACTGAAGGAGATAGAGACATAAAAGACCCTTCAAAAAATCAATGATCTTTTTGAAAAGATCAAAAAAATAGACTGCTAGCCAGATTAATAAAAAAGAAAACAGAGAAGAATCAAACAGATGCAATAAAAAATGAAAAAGGGGATATCACCACTGATTCCACAGAAATACAAACTACCATCAGAGATTACTAAAAACAACTCTATGCACATAAACCAGTAAACATGGAAGAAATTGATAAATTCCTGGAAACTTGCACCCTCCCAAGCCTAAACCAGGAAGAAGTTGAAACCTTGAACAGACCAATAACAAGGGCTGAAGTTGAGGCAGCAGTTAATAGTCTACCAACCAAAAAAAATCCAGGTCCAGACGGGTTCACAGGTGAATTCTACCAGATGTACAAAGAAGAGCTGGTACCATTCCTTCTGAAACTATTCCAAACAATGCACAAAGAGGGAATCCTTCCCAAATCATTTTATGAGACCAACATCATCCTGATACCAAAACCTGGAAAAGACTCAACAAAAAAAGAAAACTTCAGGCCAATATCCGTGATGAACATTCATGCAAAAATCCTCAATAAAATACTGGCAAACCAATTGCAACAGCACATCAAAAAGCTTATCCATCACAATCAAGTAGGCTTCATTCCAGGGATGCAAGGCTGGTTCAACATATGCAAGTCTATAAACATAATCCACCATATAAACAGAACCAGAGACAAAAACCACACGATAATCTCAATAGATGCAGAGAAGCCCTTTGACAAAATTCGACAGTGCTTTATGCTAAAAACTCTCAATAAACTAGGTATCGAAGGAACATATCTCAAAATAATAAAAGCTATTTACGACAAACCTACAGCCAGTATCATACTGAATGAGCAAAAACTGGAAGCATTCCCTTTGAAATTCGGCACTAGATAAGGATGCCCTCTCTCACCACTCCTATTCAATATAGTATTGGAAGTTCTAGCTAGAGCAATTAGGCAACAACAACAAAAAAAATAAAGGGTATTCAATTAGGAAAAGAGAAAGTCAAATTATGTCTATTTGCAAATGACATGATTGCGTATTTAGAAGATCCCATCATCTGAGCTCAAAATCTCCTTAAACTGATAAGCAACTTCAGCAAAGTCTCAGGATACAAAATCAATGTGCAGAAATCACAGGCATTTCTATACAGCAATAACAGACTAATAGAGAGGCAAATCATGAATGAACTCCCATTCACAATTGCTACAAAGGGAATAAAATACCTAGGAATACAACTAACAAAGGATGTATAAAGGACCTCTTCAAGGAGAATTACAAACCACTGCTCAAGGAAATAAGGGAGGACACAAACAGATGGAGAAACATTCCATGCTCATGGTTAGGAAGAATTAATGTCATGAAAATGGCCATACTGCCCAAAGTAATTTATAGATTTAATGCTAACCACATCAAGCTACCAATGACCTTCTTCACAGAACTGGAAAAAACCACCTTAAACTTCATATGGAACCAAAAGAGAGCCTGCACAGCCAAGACAATTCTAAGCAAAAAGAGCAAAGCTGGAGGCATCACGCTACCAGACTTCAAACTATACTACAAGGCTACAGTAATCAAAACAGCATCATACTGATACCAAAGCAGAGATATAGACCATTGAAACAGAACAGAGGCCTTGGGGGCAATGCCACACATCTACAACCATCTGATCTTTGACAAACCTGATAAAAACAAGCAATGGGGAAAGGATTCCCTGTTTAATAAATAGTGTTGGAAAAACTGGCTAGCCATGTGCAGAAAGCAGAAACTGGACCCCTTCCTGACACCTTACACTAAAATTAACTCCAGATGGATTAAAGACTTAAACATAAGACCTAACACCATAAAAACCCTAGATGAAAACCTAGGCAAAACCATCCAGGACATAGGCATAGTCAAGGAATTCATGACTAAAACACCAAAAGCATTGGCAACAAAAGCCAAAATAGACAAATGGGAGCTAATTAAACTCCAGAGCTTCTTTACAGCGAAAGAAACAATCATTAGAGTGAACCAGCAACTGACAGAATGGGAAAATTTTTTTGCAATCTACCCATCTGACAAAGGGCTAATATCCAGAATCTAAACTAAAACAGATTTACAAGAAAAAAACAAACAAATCCATTCAAAAGTGGGCAAAGGATATGAAAAGACACTTTTCAAAAGAAGACATGTATAAGGCCAACAAACATATGAAAAAATGCTCATCGTCGATTATTAGAGAAATGCAAATCAGAACCACATTGAGATACTGCCTCATGTCAGTAAGAATGGCGAACATTAAAAAGTCTGGAGACAACAGATGCTGGAGAGGATGTGGAGAAATAGGAACACTTTTATACTGTTGATGGGAGTGTAAACTAGTTCAACCATTGTGGAAGACAGTGTGGTGCTCCCTCAAGGACCTAGAATAGAAATTCCTAGAAATAGATTGACCCAGCAATCCCATTTCTAAGTATATACCCAAAGGATTATAAATCATTCTATTATAAAGACACATGCACACGTATGTTCATAGCAGCACTGCTTACAATAGCAAAGATCTGGAACCAACCCAAATGCTCATTGACAATAGACTGGACAGGGAAAATGTGGCACACATACACCATGGAATACTATGTAGCCATGAAAAATGATGAGTTCATGTCCTTTGTAGGGACGTGGATGAATCTGGAAACATCACTCTCAGCAAACCGACACAAGAACAGAAAATTGAACACTGCATATTCTCATTTATAGGCGGGTGTTGAACAATGAGAACACAGGGACACAAGGAGGGGAGCATCTTACACTGGGGTCTGTTGAGGGGAGGCCAAGGGAGGGATAGTGGGGGGCCGGTTGGAAGGTCGGGGTGGGATAACAGGCAGAAATGCCCGATGTAGGTGACAGGGGGACAGAGGCAGCAAACCACATTGTCATGTGTGTACCTATGCAACAGTCTTGTATGATCTGCACATGTACTCCAGAACCTAAATTACAATTTAAAAAAAAAGAAAAAAAAACAAATATAAATACTTAGCATTCATCAGGCTCAATAGATATTATATCTGATCTGTGTATTGGTGTGTTCTTACACTACTATAAGAAAATGCCAGAAACTGGGTAATTTATAAAGAAGAGAGGTGTAATTGGCTCACAGATACACAGGCTCTGTGAAGTATGGTAGGGGAGGCCTCAGAAAACTTACAATCATGGCAGGAGGTGATGGGGAAGCAGGTACGTCTTACATGGCCAGAAAAGGAGGAAGAGGTCAGGGGCAGGTGCTACACACTTTTAAACAACAACCAGATCTCATGAGAACTCACTGTCATGAGAACAGCAAGGAGGAAATATGCCCCCATGACCCAATCACCTCCCATGAGGCCCCCTCTTCGACATTGGGGATTATATTTTGACATGAGATTTGGGTGGGGCACATACCCAAACCATTTCAATCTGACAATAATTCCTAGGAATTCATAATATAACAGTGGTCTACAAGTTAATTAGAGGCCAATGGAATTTAGGTAATAAATGGAGTTTTGGTTCAAGTTTGAATTACAGTAGGTTCAGTAATTTTATCCATACCCTGTGCATATTTGTATATTTTCTGAGTTCCTGAATGAGTGATTCTAATAGACAGAATTTTAAATATCAGAAGGTACATATTATCTCTCTGACCCATAGACTGATTTCTATTGTGAAAGGAAAGCCAAGTGGAAGCCCCTGGAATTTCTCTTCTACTATAATACCAAAGGAAAAACCATACCATGTCCTTATAGGATTGCAGTGGTTAGTGCTACCACCAAAACCTTTAAATATTTGTAAGTGCTGACACCTATTGTACCTCATTTAGTATTCCTATTTAGCCTAGATAAAGGGATATGTATCTTTAAGAATAAATGTGAGTATCATAAACATAGTTAGGTCACAGCTGTAATGGTAGCTGCTGCTGCAGATATGGTAGGTAACTTGAGAACCAAATCAGCACAGCTGCTGGCAACTACAATACATCTCTTCAGCTAGGACATGCTTTTATTCTCTATTTCAGTTTGCAAGATCTATTCATCAGAGGCAGTTCAATTTTACCCCACAATTCATCTTCACAAATTTGTTTCCTGCCAACACCAAATCTTTTTCTGTCACTCATTACATAGGCTGCAGAAATCTTGAACGCCTTAAGAATGGCCACCTTGTTGATGATATTGTGCCAATCAGACCAGATGAGCAGAAAATATCAATTACTTTAGTTGCTTTGGTCAGATGCCTGCAAGCCAGATGGTGGGAGATGAACTTTATGAAATTTCAGTGACACACCATCTTTGGGCAATTTCTTAATATCTGATGGTCTAAAGTTTGTTGAAATATCCCCTTCAAGGTGCAAGACAAATTGCTTCATCATGTACTCTTACTATTAAATGGAAGGTACAGCGCTTGGTGAGGCTGTTTGAATCTTGCAGGCAGTTTAGATACATTTGAGCGTGCTATTCTGACCCTTTTACTGAGAAATCCATTGGGCTAGAGAGACATCAGCTGTCCGGTACTCTCCTCCCCATGGTTTGAGTTTCAGCTCCACAAAACTTGACCTCCAAGCTCCTTAGCTACTACTCTAGCAATAGGTCCTCATGAGTGGTTCCAGTCCTAGCTGTGAAGGAGCTCCTCTGAGTTTTTGGGGTACCAGTACCAGACAAACAACAGAAGGTCTTTTCTCAAAGACCTGAGTGTCCAGCTTTCTACAGATACTTCTAGCCTGTAAACTTAGTAATCTCAACTCCTTTCCTTTGTCCAACCAGTTTTAGGGATAGTAACAGTTTCCTCTGCCTCTGTGATATCTCAAATTCTGATTTTTCTTTTTTTTTTTCAGTTTTTCTCTTACCAGGTTAACAATACATTCTATTACATTCTTTCCATTAAAATAGGAGTCTTGTTTTCACCTTCTGGCTGGTTCCTTACTGATACTTCAATGGAAATATGTCTGTGAACTTGACTTTGCTAATGGTTCCCGACCATTTCTTACTGAGGAACTGAAGGAGGAAAATGTTTCCAAAGAACAAAATGGCACGCTTTCCTATTCAGAGAATTAAAACAAATAAACAAAGAACTAATAGTGATACTACATGTACAAAAGTCTCTCATTTAACATCTTAGATTATGTAAGTACAATTCTCATAAATGCACAATGCCTCAGCTAACTAATTTACATTTTTATTTGGTTCTATGTTTTGCTCTAAAGTTCCCTTAAACCATTCCTAAATTTAGAAATAAACATTAGTCTCCAGAATTTTGACACAGCTGGGTCTCCTTTCTCCCTTGCATCTGTGACTTCAAATTCTTTTAGCCAATAAACAATAATATTTTCATCATCTGCATTGCCCTCTTGTAGCTTCCAGGCTAGAAAAATAAAACGTGACAGCCAGTGCATTTGGTTTTATGATTTAGACTATCTCTCAGAATGTCTTACATTTGATTCAGCCTTAGGATGTTTCAGATTTGGGGGTTGATGATGGTGACTGGTAGTTGGTCAAAAAATTTTAATTAGATCCAGAGGGGATTTTGGCATGTCTGTATGGTTTAATGTTAGAATTATTGTTTGTTTAGTGCTCTTGATATGATGATTTATAAAATATGAGAATAAACTTGGTTTCCTAGTTTTCAGCTTCTCCTGTTTTTTCCATGGTTCTCTTGCCTGCTTCTCATGGAAAGGAGATGTTGCCATCCACTGAAAGACGTGAAGTCAGCAGAGACCTAGCATTTCCCAAGATCTTCTTGCAGACATGAGCCTCCGCGCTGAGGAGACTTCTCTACAAAGTTCTGGCAATAATTTTGGGAAGGCACCCAGAGAATGCAGGGGATATAATTATCACACTGAGGACACCTGCTTCATGGAGTTACTATTTTAAAGAGAAAGGTGTGTAATGAGAAACAATGTTTCCTTAAAAAAAAAAAAAGAGCCGGGACTCCATGTTTGAGTCCTCTTCCACAAACACTCACTTCGTGGAAGCTATCTTTCTCGCTCCTGGATTTTCCCTTTGGAGTCTCCTTCCGTACTCTCTCGTGAAAGCCTGTCTTCACCTCCTAAACTCCATCTCTCTCTGTTCCCTTCCACTCAGTGTGGAAGCTGCTTTCCTCCCTGGATTTTATCTTTCTGGATTCTCTCACTCAGTGTGAGAGTTAGCTGTTTCTTTCTCTCTCCTTCTCCTGTTTTTTTTCTCTCTCTCTCTCCAAATAAATCACTTTCTAGAAAAAAAAAAAGCCTCAGATATTAAAAAATGCTATTTTTTTGCACATTTGCTTTTAAAGGAAAAAGAAAATGATCTCATAAAAAATGAAAACATCACTTTCAAGAAAGAAAAAGGGAAGTGTTACAGAGGAATCTCAATGGGGACAAAATCTAAGTAGTTAGAATCATTTTGTGTACTTTTCACACACTCTTTATTTTTAATTAAATTGATTGGAAGTGCGTCAGTGTCTGAGAAGCTTTGACTACTTCATCACAATGAAGGGCAAAAGGAGCTGAGTTTGAAGTTGGATTGGAGTTACTTACACTACGGGAATGTGTGCCTTCTCTTACACAAGACAGAAAACGCAGTGACCAATGGAAGAAATGTTCTCCACAGCATTTAGGATAACAGGATTTGGTGGTTCAAAGTTTAAACCTTAAAGTCAGACAAAAAAAGTTCAAAATTTTAGCACAAATTCTCCAAAAGTGGTTCCTATTCAACATTTTTCAAGTTCATAGTTTGTTAAGATGACTGTCAAGACTTTGGTAACAAGATGTTAGCATAAGACCCATCTCGATCTAACACTAGGCAACTACTTACATAACAGCCTGTTTTTACTGCACAGATGAACTATAATAACATGCTCCACACTAAAAAGGATCGTTAACTCAATTTTCTGCTTCTGGGATTCAAAAGAGAAAAAATTTCCTTGTTATAACTCTAATTTATTTATCCATGAAGTAGCAATTATAATAGTGCCTTTACTGTAAAATTTATATGTAAATTAATAGTGATCATTCTTTTAATTCATGATATACTATCTGTGTCATGTCTGATTTACGGTAAAGGTTCAATAAACGTTAGCTGTTACTATTATTATTTTAAGAGAAAGATGTGTAAATAAACCTTTTTTGTTGTTGAGACAGAAACAGCCTGTCTCCCAAGCTGGAGTGCAATGGCACAATCAAGGTTCACTTCAGCCTCGACCTTCTGGGCTCAGGCAATACTCCCACCTCAGCCTCTCAAGTAGCTGCGACTACAGGTGTGCAGTACCACGCTCTGCTAATTTTTGTGTTTTATGTATAGATGTGGTTTGCCATATTGCCCAGGCTGGTCTCAAACTCCTGGGCTTAAGCAATCCACCCAAAGTGTTGTGATTACAGGTGTGAGCCACTACACCAGGCTCCTGATCCTATTTTGACATGAGCCACACAGAATACTGATGCTTCATTTTCCAGATTAATAGTGGATTACTAATGGGCACAAAATCTTTCCCAATGTGTTAATCACATTTTTAATTTTTTATCATTTGACCCAACAATCCCATTAGAGGGTATATACCCAAAGGAATATAAGTCTTCTATTTTAAAGATACACGCACATGTATGTTCATTCTATTTACAATAGCAATGACTTGGAATCAACCAAAATGCCCATCAATGATAGACTAGATGAAGGAAATACAGTACATATACACCATGGAATACTACACAGCAATAAAAGGAAACAAGATCATGTCCTTTGCAGGACATGGATGAAACTGAAAGCCATTATCCTTGGCAAACTAACCCAGGAACAGAAAATCAAACACTACATGTTCTCACTTATATGTGGGAGCTGAACAATGAGAACACATGGACATAGGGAGGGGAATAACACACACTGGGGCCTGCCGGAGGAGTATGCGGGGTGACAGGAAAGAGTATTAGGACAAACAGCTGATGTATGCCAGGCTTAATACCTAGGTAATGGTTGATAGGTGCAGCAAACCACCATCACAGATATTTACCTATGTAACAAACCTGCACATCCTTCACATATATCCTGGAACTTAAAAAAAATTCTTTTAAAGAATATTTATCATGTAACATTTCCTGATTTTGAAAATTACACCGTGACAATGTAAGAGGATGTTCTTCTTCTTGGGAAATATATATTGCATAATTTTGGGTCAAGGGGTATAATATTTCCAATTTGCTCTCAAGCAGTTCTGGAGAAATATGTGTGTGTATACACACATGCACACAAGTAGAACAAATTTTTCAATATGTTAAAAATTGGAGAATTTAGATTAAATGTAAATAAATACTTCTTGCAATATTATTTTAAGCATCCTAAGTTTGAAATTACATCAAAATTTCTAATATTTAAAAAAAATAAGTAAGTGAGCCTAGAGTCTGGCATTAAGTAAGTCCCAAACCACTTAACCTCCCACTGCTTGGCTGGAGGATGTCCTCTGTGTTCTGCCTCCAAAGGGAGCTGTATCTTCCCTAGACACTAGACTTGGCCCTACTCCTGGTTTTTAAAATCTCCATGCCTTTCTCTCTTTTCTACCTGGAATAACATTCTCCCTTCTCTCTGATAGTCTAAATCCTTATTTCCAAAGCCAAACTCAGATTCATATTATTGATATTAAAGGGGCCTCCCCAACATTTTAGTTTAGATTACAATGATTTCTCTTCCCCAAAAATGTATTACACTTTCTATTTCATGTCTGCAAATAATAGCTCTAAAATATTTTGGAAGTGCCTTTATCTCCTTTCGTTTAGAAGGTCTAATGTTTCACTACACAATGTAGTGGAGTACGTTGGTTTTTTAAATTTCCTCTCTCAGCTACACGATTCATTATCTGTATTACCTTGTGGAGGCTGGCAAACCTCTCTGTACCTCAGTTCAGTCTGTACAATGGGAATAACAATAGAACCATACTCACAGTCTTACTGGAGGATGAACAAGTTTGATTTATGAGGTGATGTACAAAAAGCACTGAGAATAGTGCCCTTCATGTTGTAAGTTCAATCCACCTTCTAAAAAGAGTGATCACAAGGCTAATGGAGGGAAGAGATATTTTACTATACCCTTGTTAATAGGTGGACTGACTTAGATAGTCTTTATTTTTCTCCATATTGTGAAAATTTAAAGTCCACATCACAACTCTTTTATATTAGTTTTTCATAGCAACTATTATTCTAGAGATAAATATTTTCTTATGAAGGTAATGAAACAAGCCAGCCAACAACCAACCAACCAATAAAAGCAAGCCCTGCTCCTCATATGGCATGTTACTGTAAGAAGAACAAAAAACTAACTGCTAAAAAAAATGAATAAAGAAATCCTTTATACACTGTAATTGACACTCACTGCTATTTTTGACTATTTTCACACATTTTAACGCTTGGGATTGAAATCATTTCAGCTAAAGAGCTTCTCTGAGTTGAGAAGCTTGGATTGATATTTATTATTTGCTTGGCAGCAAGGGGACCTGGTCCAGCTTTAAAATGAGGGGGCTTATTTTTTTACTGAGTCAAGGCAATGTGGGAGGACACTGCCTTGAGTCTGGGACTCTCATGAAATTTGTGAAAGTTAAATCAATACATGGAACATTTATAACATGCTGCACTGAATTCTTCTGGGGTCAAATCTCTGTCTTTAAGTACCTTAACATCTAATGTGTGTGAATTACTGTTACACAGGGTAATATGACATAATTCATAAGAGAGGCAAAAGATTTGTGGATTCACAGGAAACAACCTTCAGAGTCACCTGAGGGACAGTGTTCAGCAAAAATTCGACAGATGTGGTGTTGTAGGAAGTATGACCTTGAAGTTTGGGTGGGATTTCAACTCTGAAGAAAATGGTGAGGAAATACTAATGAGTTGTGTTTGGATTCATGAATATGTTAGAACTGGCAAACAATGAGACACCATCCTCAGGCAGTAGTCTGCTCAGTTTAATTAGAAAGACAGAAATTAATAGTAGTAGACTCAAATATTTAATTAGAATGCCTTTGGTACATAGAGAGTACTCCTAACTAAATTGTAATACAAATATTCATCTCATAAACCATGAAAAAGTGATTAAAATCACAAGTCGGTAAAAATCCTTATTTATCAACCTATATAACATAATAGACAGTTCTGTAGCATGAACTAGGAGTTTAGAACTCCACTGAGTACCACTGGTATCGATTCCCCAGATGGTAGGTGAATGGGCTATTCTTTTTTTTTTTTTTCCCACAAAATAATGCCTTTGGCCTATGTTCAATAAATCATATACTCTGAAATTCTGCAGGGGTGGTAGGACTCGGCCAGCTGGTCCTCTTGTGACAATGACCCACATTCACATAATGGTCACCGTAGTAGGAAGTCTAGAGCACAACAACAATGTGAAACTGGCCAGCCCATGAGGTCATGGGGCTGCCCACCAGATGGCCTCTGAGCTCCGGTCTCCAGCTGAAGCTGAAAGAAATAATTAATGGCCACTGACATGAACATCACACTTTCAAATCTCTGGCAAGATAATGATGACCTTTTTCTCCATTATAGTTTTCATTGTTATTTTCTCCAAAAAGATAATACCTCTGAAGGCCAAAAGGCCAGAACAAGAGGTCAGGCTGGCAAGGATAAACGTGGAATTCATTAGAAATGGGTTCTTTCTTTAGGATTAGAAATGACAATTTAGCATGATGGCTGGTACACATTAAATAAAAGGAGCCTATATTAAAATTATAATAATCATTTGCTTGCTATTTCCCTCTTCTGACTATGCAGTTCTACTACCTTTCTTATTTTGTACCATGTTCTCAAATTTCCACACTGGTTTTGAAACCCAAAACATTGACTTTGAAATCTAAACTGATAATGTTGCCCCTCTGCTTAACCTCCTGCAAGGTTTTCCCACAATTCTTAGACGAAAGACTCTATAGCTGGAGTTATGAGCATGATCTCATGTCTCTCTTCTTCTGTAGCCTTACCTCTCATCATATTTCTTGTAAGTCTTTTTGCTCTAGTTCCACAAAAAGAGGTTTCTTTCAGCTGCTGATAACTTCCCTCATGGGCCTTCGCACAGGCAGTTCTTGATGCTTGGAATGCTTAGCTCCTCTCTTCTTTACCTGATCGCCTACTCATCCTGCAGATCTCAGCTGAAGTATATTTTCTCAGAAAAGATCTCCTTGACCTTCCTGATAAGCTGTCATAAACACTCATATCACCACATGCCTTTCTTTCTCAGCACTTATTACAGCTGTGTTGATTTATTTCTGTGATGATTTATTAATGTCCACTTTCCCACCAGACTATATGTTCCATGAGGACAGGACAAATGTCATCTTTTTCAGTATGGCATCCCAGACCATGGTACCATATTTTGTACACAGTGGTTTTCATAAATAATGTTCTGTTCATTAAACAAATATTTATTGAGCACCACAGAACTAGATTAATTGCAATTGCTTAAAATAGAAAAAGAGAGAATGGTCATAGAACTATAAAATTGAATCAATATACTATAAAAAGGAAATGTATAAAGGATAAAAATTGCTAAAGCAAGTTCAGTCTTCCACAATGGAAAGTTTTCTTGTATGACTTATTTTGTGTGTGTGTTCCTATTGTCATAAGTTTCTGGTTTCCTAGGGACAACACAGTCATGCATAAATCCAGGACTACTTTTGAGACACCAAAGCAGTAGTAAAGACTTGTGTAGAGCTCTGGGTAAATCAGCTCTTTGAAAAAAATGTTATATATATTTAAGATAATGATATATACATATAATTTTGAAAGTTTACTTAAAAGTATCTATTTGGCCTGGCACGGTGGCTAATGCCTGTAATCCCAGCACTTTGGGAGGCCAAGGTGGGCAGATCATGAGGTCAGGAGTTCAAGACCAGCCTGGCCAAGATGGTGAAACCCTATCTCTACCAAAAAAAAAAAAAAATAGTCAGGCATGGTGGCATGTACCTGTAGTCCCGGCTAATTGGGAGGTTGAGGCAGAAGAATCGCCTGAATCCAGGAGGCAGAAGTTGCAGTGAGCCAAGATGGTGCCACTGCACTCCAGTCTGGGTGACAGAGTGAGACTCCATCTCAAAAAAAAGTATCTATTTAAATTACGTGTCATGGAGTAACAATATCTGGTAAAGAATAGCTAGATCATCTTATCTGCATAGAAATGACAACACCATAAAACAGGGTGAGAAAAGTATAAAAATAAAACTAAAAAAAAACTAAATAAAATAATTGAACCAAGACACCGAATGTTGGTTGAAAGAGAATTTTACAGGGTAAGCTTCTTTATGTCACTTTAGAAGTGTCTAGAACAGCATTTTTCAGAATGGAAATAATAATTCTCAAATAAAAAACTAACTTTTAAGAAAAGGTTTGTTTTCACTTACACTTGAAAGCATCAGTTTGAGTGTTTGTATCCATAATTTACTGAACTGTGGAACAAATATACTATATGACATCTGCCTGAGGCATTGGATTGTAAATATTTCATGGCTTTATAAATGTACCACGATTAAGTATGTTTTAGTAGTCAACAGAATAATGTTTTACAGCATCAAAATGAAAGTTTCTCTTTTTTGTCTTCATCTGGGTGCTTTGAAAATATATCACAAAGTGCATTTTATTTCTGATATATTAGGACAAAAAACAACATTCTCCTGGTAATTCCAAAGAGAGAAGGAAAAGAGTCCTCAGTCTTCGTCCACAATTCTCTCTCTCTCTCTCTCTCTTTTTTTTTAGGAGAAAATGCTTTGAAAATTCTAATTACAAGTTTTCAGCTAGATGACAAATTTGTTCTTATATCTGTGGTATACATAATAATATCCCAAAGATGTCCACATCCTAACCCCTGACTTCTGATCTCCAGGACTATTAGTTATTGTTTGCTTTCTTTTAAGCCATTAAGTCTATGGTAATTAGTGACAACCAGAATAGGAAACTAATATACTATAAAATGACATATATTTGGTACTCAGAGTGTAAATTAAATACATTAATAATGAGTGAAAGAAATCAAATGTTAAATGGGCCTCAAACCAATCAATGAAACAAATAAAATTGAAAACATTTTTTAACCCACTATCTTACAATGTCTTCAGTAATCAAACATACCTAATCAGACCATCCCTTGGATCTTCTGAAAACTTGAAACAATAGACAAGTTTGCTTTGAACCTCTAAATTCTATGTTCTGTAGAAGTTCAAAACTTTCTAGCCCTGAAATAATATAGCACTTAATGGGAATGATAAGGCAAATTCAGGAATGGTTATAATACAGCAGAGAAATTGTATGGGCACAAATTTTTAGAGTGGGGTATGGGGGGGAGAGAAAGAGAGAGAGAGAGAGAGAGAGAGAGAGAGAGAGAAAAATAATCATTTGAGAGAACCAAGGTTTTCTTGTTAAAAATATAGCAATTTAGTGAATACCTTTATAGGCAAAGGAAATAGTGTGAGTGAGTGAAAATGTGATGTTAGGAAATAATGAGGCAGAAACAGAGAAAATTTGTAGTTGTGAGGGAAGAATGTAATTGGTAGTTTGATATGAATAGCATTGAATCTGTAGATTGCTTTGGGCAATATGGCCATTTTAATAATATTAATTCTTCCTATCCATGAGCATGGGATGTTTTTCTACTTGTTCGTATTGTCTTTGATTTCTTTCAGCAGTATTTTCTAGTTCTTATTACAGAGATCTTTCACCTGCCTGATTAGCTGTATTTCTAGGTATTTTAATTTTTTGTGGCATTATGAATGGGATTATTTTTATGATTTGGCGATCAGCTTGGACATTATTGGTGTATAGAAAGGCTACTGAATTCTGTACATTGACTTTGCATCCTGAAACTTGGCTGAAGTTGTTTATCAGCTCTAGCAGCTGTTGAGCAGAGACTATGGAGTTTTCTAGGTACAGAATCACATTATCTGCAAGGACAGACAGTCTGACTTCCTCTCTACCTTTTTGAATGCTTTTTATTTCTTTCTCATGTCTGATTGCTCTGGTTAGGTCTTCTAGTACTATGTTAAACAGAAGTGGTGATAGTGGGCATCCTTGTCTTATTCTAATTTTCAAGGGCAGGACAATGCTACCAGCTTTTGCCCATTCAATATGATGTTGGGTTTGTCATAAATGACCCTCAAAATTTTGATGCTTTGTTTGTTGAAGTTTTTTAACATGAGATGTTGAATTTTATTAAAAGCCTTTTCTGCATCTGTTGACATGATTGTGTGATTTTTGTCTTTAGTTTTGTTTATGTGACAAATCACATTTATTGATTTGCATATATTAAACTAAATTTATATCCCAGGAATAAAGTCTACTTGTTTGTTGTGGATTAGCTTTGTGATATGCTTCTGGAATCAGTTTGCTAATATTTTGTTGAAGATTTTTGAATCTAAATTTATCAAAAATATTAAGCTGTCATTTTCTTTTCATGGTGTCTCAGTCAGGTTTTGGTATCAGAATGATACTGGCCTTATTGAATAAGTTAGGCAGGAGTCCCTCCTCCTCAACTTTTTGTAATAGTTTTAGTAAAATTGGTACCACCTCTTTTTTTACACATCTTATAGAATTTTTCTGTGAATCTGTCTGCTCCAGGACTTCTTCTGGTTGGTAAGATTTTTATTAGATTAAATTTCAGAACTCAATATTGATCTGTTGAAGGTTTCAATTTCTTGCTGACTAAACCTTTGGAGGTTGTATATTTCCAGACATCCATTTCTTTTATGTTTTCCAGTTTGTGTGCATAAAAGTGTTTGTAATAGTCTTTGAGGGGTGTTTGTTTTTTTTGTATTATTGTAGGATCAGTGGTAATGGTCCCTTTGTCATTTCTGATTGTATTTGGATCTTCTTTTTTTTTTTTAATTAGTCTAGCGAGTGCTTTATCAATTTTATATATTCTTTCAGATAAACAACTTTTGATTGCATTGATCTTTTAAATCATTTTTGTGTCTTGATTTCATTCAGTTCAGTTCTGATTTTGATTTTGGTTATTTCTTGTCTTCTTCTAGCTTTGGGGTTACTTTTCTCTTGTTTTTCTAGTTCCTCTAGGGGTAATTATAGGTTGTTAATTTGAGACCTTTCTACCTTTTTGATATGGAAATTTAGTGCTATAAATTTTCCCCTTAACACTGCTTTTGCTGTGTCCCAGACATTCTGGTATATTTTGCCTTTGTTTTTATTAGTTTCAAATAATTTCTTGATTTCTATCTTAATTTCATTGTTTACTCAAAATCATTCAGGAATATGTTGTTTAACTTCCATGCAATTGTATGGTTTGGGGAGATTTTCTTAGTATTGATTTATATTGTTATTGCACTGTGGTCTGTGACTGTACTTCGTTTGATTTTGTTTTTGTTGTTGTTGTTGTTGTTGTTTTAGTTTATTGAGAATTGATTTATGGCTGAACATGTAGTCAACTTTAGAGTATGTGTCATGTGCAGATGAGAAGAATGTTTACTCTGTTGCTGTTGGGTGGAATGTTCTGTAGATGTCTGTAAAGTGCATTTGGTCAAGTGTTGAGTTTAGGTCCTGAATATGTTTCTTTAGTTTTCTTCCTTGATGATCTGTCCAATACTGTCAGTGGAATGTTCAAGTCTCCCCACTATTATTGTATGGTTATCTAAGTCTCTTTTTAAGTTCCTAAAAACTTGTTGTATGAATCTGGGTGCTCCAGTGTTAGGTGCATATATATATATATATATCTTCTGAGTGCTCCAGTGTTAGGTGTATATATATATATATATATATATATATATATATATATATATATGATAGTTAAGTTTTCTTGACGAATTCTACCCTTTAAGATTATGTAATTCCCTTTTTTGTCCTTTTTGATCATTGTCGATTTAAAGTCTGTTTTGTGTGAAATCAGAATAGCAATCAATCCTTTGTGTTGTTGTTGTTGTTTTCCATTTGCTTGATAGATTTTTCTCTATCTCTTTACTGTGAACCTATTGGTGTCATTGCAAGTGACGTGGGTCCCTTGAAAACAGTCTTGGGTCCAGCTTCTTTATCTAACTCGCCACTCTATGCTTTTTAAGTGGGCATTTAACCCATTTACATTCAAGGTTAATATTGATATGTGCAGATTTGATCCTGTTACCATGTTTTTAGCTGGTTATTATGTAGACTTCATTGTGCAGTTGTCTAATAGTGTCAATGTTCTATTTGCTTAAGTGTGTTATTGTGGTGGCTGGTAATGGTCTCTCATTTCTATGTTTGGCATTCCTTTAAGGACATCTTTAAGGTAGGGCTGGTAACGAATTCCCTTAATATTCACTTATCTGAAATGGATTTTACTTATTCTTTACTTATGAAGCTTAGTTTGGCTGGATATAAAATTCCTGATTGGAATATATTTTGTCTATGAATGCTGGGCTGGGCATGGGGGCTCAGACCTATAATCTCAGCACTTTGGGTGGCCGAGGTGGGTGAATCACTTAAGGTTCAGAGCTTGAGACCAGCCTGGCCAACATGGTGAAACCCTGTCTTTACCACAAATACAAAAAAAATTTAACCTGGCCTGGGTGGCACACTCCTGTAATTCCAGCTACTTGGGAGCCTGCAGCATGAGAATTGCTCGAATCTGGGAGCTAGAGGTTGCAGTGGGCTGTGTCATTGCATTCTATCCTGGACAACAGAGTGAGACTCCATTTCAGAAAAAAAATTTAAAAAAAGAATGCTGAATATAGGCCTCCAATGTCCTCAGGCTTGTAGGGCTTCTGCTGAAAGGTACATTGTTAGCTTGATGGGGTTCCTTTTTTTAGGTGGCCTGCCCTTTTTCTCCGGCTGTCTTTAATATATTTATGTTGTCTCTGGAGAATCTGATGACTATGTGTTTTGTGGGTGGTCTTTTTGTATAGTATTTTACTCCCTCTTTTTCAGGGATGCCAATGAGCTGTTGGTTTGGTCTCTTTACATAATCCCATATTTCTTGGAGGTTTTGTTCATTCTACTTATTCTTTTTTCTTTACTTTTGTCTGACTGAGTTGATTCGAGGAACTGGTCTTTGAGGTCTGAGGTTCTTTCCTTACCTAGGTCTGTTCTGCTCATAATATTTCCAATTGTACACTCACATTCTTTTAGTGAGTTTTTCAGTTCTATCAATCAGTTTGGTTCTTTCTTAAAATGGCTATTTTGTCTTTTCTCTCTTGTATCATTTTACTATATTCCTTGGACTCCTTTGATTGGGCTTAACTTTCTCCTGAATCTCAGTGACCTTCATTGCCATCCAGATTCTGAATTCTAAGTCTGTCATTTCAACCATTTCAGCCTGGCAAAAAACCATTTGTAGGAAAGAAGACACTCTAGCTTTTTGAGTTGCCAGTTCTTGTGCTGGTTCTTTCTCATCTGTCTGGGCTGATGGCTCTTTAATGTTTGAAGTTGCTGTCTTTTGGATGAGGATGTTGCTTTTGTATTCTCTGCGGTCCTTGAGGGTTTGATTGTGGTATTAGTTGGGTTCAATCAACTGGTTTCATTTCTGGATGCATTTTGGGGCCCAGGCTCTGCTCAACACTCTTGGGCTTCACGCTCTAACCCTGGGGTGCTGGGACCAGGCTTGTTCTCTGGCCCTTGAGGTTAAGCGCCAGCTGCACTGGAATGTCTGAGGTGTTCCTGGTCCACTGACAGCAAACACTGATCGGGGAGTGCCAGCAAAAACATTTCCCTGGGGCAGTGGCAGTGGCAGTAAGGTCCACATTTGCACGTGTGTGTCAGTAGCAGCTGGGTAGTGGTGTGGCTGAGTCTGTGTGAGTACCTGTGCTAGCAGTCAGGCAGGGGTGTGGCAGGGGTAATGGGGCAACAGCACTTTGGGGTTCGTGTGCTTGCCCTGGTGGCAGTGGGGCAGTAGAGTCTGTGTGTGTGTGCACTGGTAGGGGTGAGGCTACGGTGGCAAGGTCTGCACATGGAAGCACACTGGCAAATTGGTGGGGGTAGGCTGTGATGGTGCACATCAGCAAACAAGTGGGGATAGGCTATGGGCAAGTTGCACTGGAAAGGCAGTTGGGGGAAGCTGTGAGCAGGTGAATGTCAGTAGGACCCCATCTGCTAAAGCTCTCTGGTAGTTAGGTGGAATCTGCTAGTGAAGGAGCTACAGTGGCAGCTGCCAGGAAGTGTCCCCAGTAGAATTCAAGGTGGTACTGCAAGTGGGCATGACCAAGGCGGCGCCCCAGAAGAGGCTGGCAGACAGTGAGCTCCTCAGATTAGACTGACCCCATCCCATGTGCAAGACAACACTGCTCTGTCCAGGTCTGACAGCCAATAAAGGCCAAAGACACTTAGAAGAGCATGGTGAGCTTTAGGGGATGGATGCCTCTGGCCGTGCTCCACTGCAGCCATTCCTACACAAAACATTTTGGGCTCCACACAGGATGGCGTACTGTCCCTGTCATTTCTTCAAGCACCTCTCCCTGCTAGATCAATTATCCATGGGGTTGTGGAGTCTCCTTCAGCTAGGATTCTGGAGTTCCATAGTGAGAATGGGCCACTCCTTGCCTATTTAATGCACCCTTTCCCCAGGAACCACTGAGGGCTAGGAATGGGTCCTAGTACTTGGCAGCTCTGTGCAGGGTTCCCAGCTTCCCCACTCCCTTTCAGCCCAGGCTCTGTGTCTGCCCTCCATCCACTCCCAATGTCTTCCTTCCAAAGATCTGCTCAGAATGTGCCAATCTTCTTGTTGGGCTGGTCTCTCAATGGGAGTTGCTCTTCTTGGTTGCATCTAGTCAGCCATCTTGGCTCCTGAGGCTCATGTTTAATTTTTCATGTCTTGAAGAACATAAAGTTTAAGTAGTTACATAATATATTTTAAATGTCATATATGACTACATAAATATTCATAATATTTCCTCCCCACACAATGCAATGACAGAATTATTTGCTTACAAGATTTTGGTAGTTCTCTTTGTCTGTTTTCTTGTTGTTGTTGACCCGCAATTACCTATTCTCTCCTTGTTAAAGATAAGGCTTTTATGTAACATGGAGCCCTTCCATTAAAGACTTCACTTCCCTTTCTCTTTTACACTTCAATGTCACCAGAAGATCAAGTGAACTGTTACCCAGATGTACTTGAATAATCAGTGAAAGAAAAAATCATGTATTTTCTTCATTGAATGGCAGTATGGGAGGAACGAAAAGTCACCTGACTTTAAGTCATGAGGGCTGGAACGACATTTATCAACTTTTAGCCAGTTATGGGTCACTTGCCTAGGCTACCTTCAATTTACTGAACTATAAAATTGGGATAATAGTATCTGCTCTTCCTCCCTCTCTGGTTGTGAGTGGTCACCTGGTGTAGTCAGGTATTTCACATGTTTTAAGGATTGCTGATATTGGCCAATAATAAATATTTAAGCCAGAGAGGACTTTTAGAAATTCAGTCCTGTCTTTTCACAGGTCAGAAAAAAAAAAAAAAAAAAAACAGAAACTGAATGTACCCAAACTAAACCAAAAATCTCTGAGGTCCAGGGAGTTGAATGACTTGTCCTTAGAAGCTGGGTCAGATAAAAACCCTTTTGATTTCTGACTTTGGGCCTGGGCATTTTCAGTTGCACCACCCTCAGCCCATATTTTGAAGCTCAAAACAAACCTTTGTTCTTTCTCCTCTTATTGGGAAACAAACAAAAGCAAAAACTATATATCTGAGTCATTCATTGAGTCAGTTGAGTTCAAATTTGTCTCCAGAGTCTGGCTGCTTTGTGACCTTTCCTGTTTTTCATTTTTTTAGGCACAAGAAGGAAGGCAGTCCTCCCCAGATCCTCTGGTTAGCATCATTGAGAAGTCTCTTATTTGTATTTCTATCAATGTCAATTGAATCCAGGAAAGCCTGTGCTTAGGATAATAACTGGTCTGAAGTTTATGAAACAAGATGGATATCAGCTTCATAAAACTCAGGCAAAAAGCAGTATCTTTTCTACGTCTTGCTATGCCTTCCATTCTAGAAACCTTTATACTTGGTGGCTACTGAAAAATGTTGTAATTAGTAAAAATAAAGGCAAAAATGAAAACAACAATTGGAAATATCTTCCAAAAGCCATATTTATTTTGCTAATGTTCTGAACTTCCTTATTGATTTAATGACAAGGGAGGATATACTTCCTATTTTCTCTAGTTACAAGTTTATTTTCTCTTTTTTTAAAGAAAGTGAAAGATTCTGAGTATGTGCTTAAATGTCAACACATTTAAAAACCACCTAGCTTGTTTATGCATTGGAGATTTGGACAGCTAAAATGCATGGCCGCAGTTAAATCCTCAAAGTTAGGGGTTGTTAGAAAGACATAATTTTTGTGAAATGCAAACTTCTGGAAAATAAGTCAATTATACAACTTTCTAGAAGTCTATCTCACTTCATCTATTCATTTTTGCTCATAAATACAAAAAGCTTATAACAAATGTAGGGATTTGGTATTTAAAGATATTCTTAGCTCTCATGATTTGGTGCCACTCAAACTTGGCCTTTTCTTTCACTTCTCTAGTTCACAAGCATGATACATTAATCAAATTAACAAGCCATTATTTCTGACACACATACTTTTACTTTTCTTAAAGAAATATTGAGAACCTACTATGTGTGAAGTCCAATTTTAGGCTTTTAGCTGAGAAATAATAGCATTTGATTTATCTTTATTAAATTTTACTCCAGATTAACAAAAATATATTGATGGCCTGTTGTGATCCAGGCCACATAACAAGTACTGGGAGCAAGATGGTAATTTATGGGTCCCCCATCCTGCTCCTGCCTCTAAAGAGCTTACAGCCTAATTGAGGATTTGACATGCTAAATATTATGATGGCTACAAGCAGTGATGTGTTGGGAGACAGACTAATGAGAGATAGTTTCCTAGAGAACATAGCCCTAGGATGACTCTTAAAGAATAATGGGCTTAAAAAAATGATTAATGGTACTGAAAGTTGAAATAGCTCAAAGAGGGTAAAGAACCATCAGACTTCAGTATTCTTTAGTGAAATGCAAAACTTTGCAGAGTTTCTCCTTTCCCAAATGTCTTCAAACTTAAATCTTGAGTTCTCATGTGCACATTCTTCATGCTCCATTCTTTATTAAAATACTTGATCAAAATGCTGCCTACTCTAAGAAGCATTTACTGATTTCCAAAGAAAAAACTCACTTGTTTCTAATTGCATATCTAATTGTCTCTAAATAGACTGGAGGACTTTTCCAGTGGCATCTATACAATCTTTCCATTGTATTTTGTAATGTACACATAGCCCATAAATTTTTAATCACCAATTCAATTTCAGCCATGCAAACTCAAATACCATTTTAGTAAGTTCAGCCTCAAAGACATTCTTCTACAGTTATTAGGTTGCCATAAGTTCTATTTGTTACACACCTTTATTACTGCCAACTTTTGAAGTAACTAATGTTACAACTTCTCTTTACTTATACTTGAATGCCTATTATTTTGTACCTATAGTCTTAAATCTGATAGAGAGCTCCAAATTCATCTATAATTTTCAAGCTTGTTTGAATGTTCAAATAAACAGGAGACCACTGAGCCGGACATGGTGGCTCATGCCTGTAATCCTAGCACTTTGGGAGGCCAAGGTGGGAGGATTGCCTGAGCTCAAGAGTTCAAGACCAGCTTGGGCAACATGGCAAAACCTCCTCTTTACTAAAAATACAAAAACTTATCCGAGTGTGGTGGGATGCATCTGTAGTCCCAGGTACTCGAGAGGCTGAGGCATGAGAATTGTTTGAATCTGGGAAACGGAGGTTGAAGTGAGCCTTGAGCCAAGATCACACCACTTCACTCTATTCTGGGTGATTGAGCAAGACTCTATCTCTAAAAAAAAAACCAAAAAAGCAAAATGAAACAAAATGAGACCACTGAAATGCAGTGGAAAAACAATCATCTTTTATATACATAGTATTGGCTCAATTAGATATCCATACAGAAAAAAGTATCTTTGATCCTTTCTTCATACCCTATGCAAAAATTGATCTTTTCTTCAAAACCTGTGCAAAAATTAAACATATTATAAGTCCTAAATATGAAAAATAAATTTAAATCTTCTAAATGAAAACATAGGAGAATAACAAAAATGTTGAAGTAGGTAAAATTTCTTAAACATAACACCAGCACAAATCATAAAATAAAAGATTTATGATTTGGACATTGAGGTGGGCATAGAGATGTGATACCCAGATACACCTTTAAGGAAAAAGTTGTTGTCCACCTGCTGGGAGGACTATCAGTAGACAGTATCCAGCCATCATCTCACTTTAGGGATTGCCTTGGGGGCAGTGAGTCAGTTTGTTCAAGGCTGTATTTTTCCAGAGACATCTAGGACAAGAAACTGATTGAGACAGAGGTATAAATTTCTGCCATTTTCATCCAATGCGGGACAATTCTAAGAGGTTATATGTGCTCCAGAGCTTTCTGTGCATAGCTGAGACTAATGGGCCTGCATTATTGCCTAAATTCTCCCTTTCTCATTTCTTTCTGTGAGTGTTGATTCAAAGGGTGGTCTCTATAATCATTAGGAACATCAGACTCTCTAAAAAAAACTTCTTGTCTGGAGAGCCCAAACTGTGTTAGAAGTCATTCAAATTAAGAACTTATGTTCTTCAATATATTGAGAGTAAAAAGGCAAGCTACTGCCTGGGAGAAGATACTCGTAACACATGTGGATAGGTGCAGTGGCTCACACCTGTAAACCCAGCACTTTCAGAGGCCAAGTTGGGAGAATAACTTGAGGCCAGGAGGTAGAGACAAGCCTGGGCAACATGGCAAGATCCCATCTCTAAAAAAAATAGTAATAAATTTGAAAATTATCCTGACGTGGTGGTGTACACCTGCAATTCTAGCTACTCAGGAGGCTGAGGCAGGAGGATCCCTAGAGCTCAGAAGTTTGAGGCTGCAGTGGGCTATGATCACACCACTGTACTCCAGTGTGGGCAGCAAAGTGAGACCTTCTCTCTAAAATTAAAATATTTGTATATATTTGCAACACATATATCTGAAAGCTGTTTTACATCTAGAATAAAGAACTTTTACAAATCTACAGGAAGATAACCATTGTATTAAAAATAAAGGAAGGAATTAATCAAGTACTTTTCAATAGAAAAATACTCTTCAGGATATTATCCAGGAAAACTTCCCCAACCTAGCAAGGCAGGCCAATATTCAAGTCCAGGAAATACAGAGAACACCACAAATATATTCCTCAAGAAGAGCAACTCCAAGGCACATAATCGTCAGATTCACCAGGGCTGAAATGAAGGAGAAAATGCTAAGGGCAGCCAGAGAGAAAGGTCGGGTTACCCACAAAGGGAAGCCCATCAGACTCACAGCAGATCTCTCAGTAGAAACTCTACAAGCCAGAAGAGAATGGGGGCCAACATTCAACATCCTTAAAGAAAAGAACTTGCAACCTAGAATTTCATATCCAGCCAAACTAAGCTTCATAAGTGAAGGAAAAATAAAAATTTTTTGCAAACAAGCAAGTACTCAGAGATTTCATCACCACCAGGTCTGGTTTACAAGAACTTCGCAAGAAGCACTACACATAGAAAGGAACAACCAGTATCAGCCATTCCAAAAACATACCAAAAGGTAAAGAGCATCACCATAATAAAGAATCTACATCAACTAATGGGCAAAACAGCCAGCTAGCATTAAATGGGAGTATCAAACTCACATATATCAATATTAATCCTAAAATTAAGTGGACTGAATGCCTCAATCAAAAGACACAGACAGGCAAATTGAATAAAAAGCTAAAACCCATCGGTATGCTGTATCTAGACCCATTTCACATGCAAAGATACACAAAAACTCAAAACAGAGGGATGGAGGAAGCCTTACCAACCAAATGGAGAGAAAAACAAAAAACAAAAAACCAGAAGCTGCAATTTTCGTCTCTGATAAAACAGACTTTAAAACAACAAAGACCATAAGAAACAAAGAGGGACATTACATGGTGGTGAAAGCAGCAACGCAACAATAAGAGCTAACGATCCTAAATATATACACACCCAATACAGGAGCACCCAGATACAAAAGGCAAGTTCTCAATGACTTACAAAGAGACTTAGACTCCCACACAATAATAGTGGGAGACTTTAACATTACACTGTCAATATTAGACAGATCAACGAGATAGAAAATTAACAAGGATATCCAGGACTTGAACTCAGACCTGGAACAAGTAAACTTAACAAATATTTACAGAACTCTCCACCCCAAATCCACAAAACATACATTTTTCTCAG
>PVKP010016234.1:0-25721 GCA_004027715.1 Plecturocebus donacophilus
ATTTCACAGGTTTAAATAAAATATTGGTTGGCTGCTTATTTGTTATTTTCATCCCCTATTCCTTCCTGTCTCCATTGTTAAACACAATTATTGGCATAAAAGAGATTTTTAATACCCATTTTTAGACTGTATTTTAGCCTGGGCAATAAAACAAGAATCCCATTCTCTCTCCCTCTTTCTCTTCCTCTTTCTTTCATTCTTTTTTTTATTCTTTCTTTTGCTGTTTCTTTCTTTCTCCTTTTCTCTTTTTCTAAAATCTCTTCCTCTTTCTTTCTCTTTCATTCTTTTTTCTTTCTTTTGCTGTTTCTTTCTTCCTCCTTTTCTCTCTTTTTCTAAAAAATAAAAAAAAAATATTTGGGTATTTGAAGCAAAGAAATGGCTAAAGTGTGTACAGTACTTAATTGGCACATAACCTGAGATTGATCCAATGTATCAGAAATCAAGTGACTTCTACACTATGAGCAGATTGTAATACCATTTACTAGCCTTTCTTTCTTATTTTCTTCCCCCTTTATTTGCTCATCTCTTCATCTCTGGAATCCATTTTTAAGCCTGAAATTCCAGTAGCTGTACTTTCCTACCCACGTTGTTTATCCCTGAAAGCTGTTTACCACCCTGGATGTGCCTGCCTCTTTATTAGCTATAGTGAACCGGCAACCAACATAATGGGAAAAAATTTTTGCAAGCTACTCATCTGACAACGGGCTAATATCAGAATCTACAAAGAACTAAAGCAGATTTACAAGAAAAAAACAAACCCTTTCAAAAGTGGGCAAAGGATATAAACAGATAATTTCCAAAGAAGACATTTATGAGGCCAACAAACATATGAAAAAATGCTCATCATTACTAGTCATTAGAGAACTGCACATCAAGACCACATTGAGATACTATCTCACGCCAGTTAGAATGGCAGTCAGTAAAAAATCTAGAGACAACAGATGCTGGAGAGGATGTGGAGAAATAGGAACACTCTTACACTGTTGGTGAGAGTGTAAATTAATTCAACCATTGTGGAAGACAATGTGGCAATTTCTCAAAGATCTAGAAATAGAAGTTCCATTTGACCCAGCAATCCTATTATTGGGTATATACCCAAAGGATTATAAATTGTTCTATTATAAAGACACATGCACATGTATGTTCACAGTGGCACTGTTTACAATAGCAGAGACTTGGAACCAACCCAAATGCCCATCAGTGATAGACTGGATAAAGAAAATGTGGCACATATACACCATGGAATACTACACAGCCATAAAAAAGGATGCGTTCATGTCCTTTGTAGGGACATGGATGAATGTGGAAACCATCATTCTCAACAAACTGACACAAGAACAGAAGACCAAAAACCACATGTTTTCACTCATAGGTGGGTGATGAACAATAAGAACACTTGGGCACAGGGAAGGGAACATCATACAAGGGGGTAGGTTAGGGGGCAGGGAGGTCGGGGAGGGATAACACCAGGAGAAATGCCTGATGTAGGTGATGGGGGGATGGAGACAGCAAACCACCATGGTATGTATGTACCTATGCAACAATCCTGCAGGATGTGCGCATGTACCCCAGAGTTTAAAGTACAATAAAAAAAAATCTATCAAGATCAAGTCTCCCCATATCCCCTCCAAGTTCTAATAAGAAACATGGTTGTGTCCATATGTGTATTCTTATTTGACAGTGTATGTATAAAGATGATATAAACATTTTTAAAAATCCCTTGTGTATATATACCGCATTTGCTTTACCATTCATCTGTTGATGCACATGCAGGTTGAGTCGATTTTCCAGCTACTGTGAGCAGTGCTGCAATAAGCATGCGGTTGCAAGTCTCCCTTTGATGGACTGATTCCCCTTTCCTTGCATAAATACTGAGGAGTGGGATTTCTGGATCATATGGCAGTTCTATTTTTAATTGTTTGAGAAATCTTTACACTATTTACTTTCATAGCTGTACTAAATTCCACTCCCATCAAAAGTATTTAAGAGTTCCCTTTCTCTGCATTCTTGCCAGCATTTACTGTCTTTTTAATAATAGCTGTCCTAACTGGGAAAGATGACATCTCATTATTGTTTTGATTTGCATTTCTCTGATGATTAGTGATGCTGAGAATTTTTTTCATAGACCTGTTGGCCATTTATACTTTAATTGTGATGAATTAAAAGCACATATACAATGTAACCCAGTCTGTTAGGCATGGATATGATAACTATGAGACCGACTAATCCTGGGAAATGGCAGGACCTGACCTATGCAAATACTGTGTCACCTGGAAATCCTGTTCCAGAACCACTTTCATGTGACTAACTATGTCTCCACTCTTTGTATTATGTTTGTTTACATATTTTCCCCCACTTTCATATTCCCAACCACTCCATTTTAATCTCAGTGCATGACTGATTTTCAGTTTACCATTCTATGTGAGCACTGACCCCAAAAGGGACGTCCAATCTGTTTAGCTACTAGATTATAATACAAAATAGAGAAATAAACCTAACATTGCATTCATATAACCATATTAGCTTTTTACAAATCAGATCAACCATGGCAGTGAAGTCTCACCATCCGTCTTCTGGTTCATTAATATTATAAGCAAATCTATTCCTGTGGGCAGACATTAAATACGAGAGAAATTAACATGGTTGCACTGACGCAAGCAGAAGGAAAATAATTTATAATCTGAAAAAAGGAACTGGTAAACCACATTTTAATTATACAGGTTCATCATGACACATTATTTATGTGACATTTTAAAATTCATTCACACAATAATTAATCCAGCCAAGAAAGTTTTAATAAATTATAACCAGATACATTATACCAGCATACTTTTCTCTCAGCATATTTCTTCCTATCCTACTGGACATTTGTAAGAATATCCCTGGGGTCAGATATATTCATACTCCTTCATTTACCAAGTTGTACAAGTATTTTTAAATATATTACTTTAATATGTTACCAATGAGAGAACAAGTTAGTCAGTAAACAAATGGATATCTGAAAATATTACTGCACGTTCATGGATTTCATATTTGTTTCCAGGCTGTAATACATGGAGAGATAGAGTAACTTAGAAATTAAAACCTGTTAAATTCAGGAACATTCTGGGTAATTTTAAAAGTTGGACAGTTATAAAGATGCAAAACCATGTTTCATTAGTGAAAAATAAAAGTTCCTAATAAAAGCACTAAAAATTTGAAAATATGTATTTCTATCACTTGTTTTTTGACAGATTCTAAATTCAGTATTGTCATTATGCTTTTTTGTTGTTGTTGCAACAGTTCTAGTGATGAATCTAGTTTTAAAACACACAATACATGTTCAACCTTTTGACATTCTGAACATCATGATTCTCTACCAAGTTGGACTTTTGAGAAGAAATGCTTTTATATCTATTTAACCAGAAGCCTATGTTAAAAAAAAAAAAAAAAGCAAAACAAAAATTGCCTTACAATTGCATTGCACATTAAAAAGTACTCCCGCATGCATTAATATATCTGATCATCTAAAGATAATTTATTTGGGACAGATATTATCCCAATTTATAGTTGAGGATACTAATATCAGAGAGGTTTGGACTTGCCCAAGGTCACACAGCTGTGATTCTGGAAAGCTTCCAACATCATTTCTGGCTTTTTTACCACCATACTACCACTACAGTTGGAGCAAATGTGCTCTGTTTATATTGGCGTAACTGAACCATAGAGCGGCGTCTGACACCAAGTAGTTTAACTTATATTTTGTAAATGAATGACCAAAGAAATGACTGAATATCTGAGTCACTGTTAGTTTCTGTAAGAGATATGATTCAGCTATCCTTTGGCAGGAAAAGAATCCTTTCAGCTCATTACAGTGGCACCTAGAGCTCTAGAGAGCTGATAAATTTTGAAGATTCCTAAAACATGAACAACTAAAGGTCCAGTTGTAAGTTTCATTTAGAAATGCCTAGCTCTGGGGGATAGGGGAGGGTTAGCATTAGGAAAAATACCTAATGTACATGACAGGGTGATGGAAGCAGCAAACGACCATGGCACATGTATACCTATGCAACAAACCTGCATGTTCTGCACATGTACCCAAGAAATTATAGTATAATAATAATAAAGAAATCCCCACCTCTTCTATGTGAATCAAGTTAAGTTGGGTATAACTATGAGATGTTTCACAAAAGTCTCATGGTAACTCCAAGGCAAACACTTATAGTAGATACACAAAAGAGAAAAAAAATAATCAAAGCAAACTACTACAGAAAATTATATAATTACAAAGCAAGACAGCAAGAAGGAATGACGAATCTACAACATGTTCAGAAAACAATAAATATCTATAGTAAATCTTTACCTATCAATAATTACTTCAAATGTACCTGATCTAAAATTAATTAAGTATACAAAGCAGCCAAATGAATTTAAAACAGGACCCAACTACATGCTGCCTACAAGGGACTCATGTCACTTGTAAGGAAACACATAGATTGAAAATGAAATGATGGAAACAGATATCCCATACAAATGGAAACCAAAATAGAGCAGGAGTAGCTACAATTATCAGATAAAATGGCCTTTATATCCAAAACTGTAAAAAAAGAAAGTATTATATGATAAAGAGGTCACTTGATTAAAAGGATATAACAATTATAAATATATATGCACTCAACATCAGAGCACCTAAATGTATAAAGCAAATATTAACAGATCTGAAGGGAGAGATAGACAGCAATAATTGTAGGAGATTTCAATATCACACTTTCGGAAACAGAAAGATGATCCAGGAGAAAATTAATAAGGAAATACTGGAACTCACCTATACTTTCTTTTTTTTCACCTATACTTTCAATCAAATGGACCTAAGAGACATATATAGAACATTCACAAGATACATATTCTCCTCAAGCTCACATGAAACAATCTCCAGGATAGATCATATGTTAGGTCACAAAACAAGTTTAACAAATTTAAGATTAAAAATATATCAAGATGTTTTCTGACCACAATGTTAAAAATGTAGAAACCAATAATAACAGGAAAGAAAACCTGGAATATTCCCAACTATAAGAAAATCAAGAACCATGCATCTGAACAGCCAATGCATCAACATAAAAAGAAATCACAAGGAAAATTTATAAATATATGGAGAGAAACAAAAATGGAAACAAAACATACCAAAACTTATGGGACACAGCAAAAGCAGTTGTAAGAGCAAAGGTCATAGCAATAAACACATACATCTGAAAGAAGAAAAAAGATCACTAATAAACATTACACCCAAAGGAACTAGAAAAAGAAGAACAAACTAAGCCCTAAATTAGCAGAAGGAAGGAAACAATAAAGATCAGAGCAGAAATAAATGCGAACAGAAAATGCAGGAAAAATATCAGTAAAACAAAGAGGTGGTTTTTTGCAAAAATAAACAAAAATGAAAAATCCTTAGCTAGACCAACTAAGGCAAAGAGAAGATTCAAATAAAAGAAATTACAAATTAGAGAGGAGACATTACAACAGATGTCTAAGAAATGAAAAGGATCATAAGGGACTATTATAAACACTCATATGCCAACAAATTAAATAACCTACAGAAAATGCATAAATTTCTAGCAACACACAACCTAGTAAGATTGAATCAAGAAGAAATAGAAAGCTTCAACAAACCAGTAACAAATGAAGTTGAAGTAGCAACCATTTACTGATTAGGAAATCCTTTCCTCATAGATTGTTTTTGTCAAGTGTGTCAAAGATCAGATGGTTGTACATGTGTGGTATTATTTCTGAGGTCTCTGTTCTGCTCCATTGGTGTATATGTTTATTTTGGTACCAGTACCATGCTGTTTTGGTTACTGTAGCTTTGTAGTACAATTTGAAAGCAGGCAGCCTCCAGCTTTTTTTGTTTGTTTTGTTTTGTTTTTTGCTTAGGACTGTCTTGGCTATATGGGGTCTTCTTTGATTCCATATAAAATTTAAAACTACCATTGACATTCTTCACAGAATTAGAAAAGAATTTTCTAATATCTTAGTCTGATGGGAAGAGCACTGAATGTATAAATCATGTTGGGCAGTATGGCCATTTTCATGATATTTATTCTTCCTATCATGAGGATGAAATCTTTTTCCATTTGTGTTCTCTTTTATTTCCTTTAGCAGCAGTTTGAAGTACACCTTGAAGATGTCCTTCACATCCCTAGTGAGCTGCATTCCTCGGTATTCCCTTGTAGTGATTGTGAATGGATATTCATTCATGATTTGGCTCTCTGCTTTCCTATTGTTAGTATAAAGTAATGCCTGTGATTTTTGTACATTGATTTTGTATCCTAAGACTCTGCTGAAGTTGTTTATCAGATCAAGAAGTCTTTGGGCTGAGATGATGGGATTTTCTAAATATAAAATCCCATCATCTGCAGACAGAGACAACATGACTTCCTCTCTTCCTATTGAACACCCTTTATTTCTTTCTCTTGCCAGATTGCCCTGGCCAGAACTTCCAATAATATGTTGAATAGGAGTGGTAAGAGAGGGCATCTTGTCTTGTACCAGTTTTCAAAGGGAATGCTTCGAGCTTTTGCCCATTCAGTATGGTGTTAGCTGTGGGTTTATCATAAATAGCTCTTATTATTTTGAGATATGTTCCACGCAAAGACACACACAAGCTAAAAATAAAGGGATGGAAAAACGATAAAGGGGCTATTAACACTGATTTCACAGAAATACAAACTACTATCAGAGATTACTACAAACAACTCTATGCCTATAAACTAGTAAACCTGGAAGAAATGGATAAATTCCTGGACTCTTGCACCCTCCCAAGCCTAAACCAGGAAGAAGTCAAATTCCTGAATAAACCAATAACAAGTTCTAAATTTGAGGCAGTAATTAATAGCCTACCAACCAAAAAAAAGCCCAGGACCAGATGGATTCACAGCCCAATTCTACCAGAAGTACAAAGAAGAGCTGATACCATTCCTTCTGAAACTATCCAAACAATTGAAAAGGAAGGGCTTCTCCCTAACTCCATCTATGAGGCCAGTATCATCCTGATATCAAAACCTAGCAGAAACACACACACAAAAAAAGATAACTTCAGGCCAATATCCATGATGAACATCAGTGAAAAAATCCTCAGCAAAATACTGACAAACCAAATCCAGCAGCACATCAAAACGCTTATCCACCACAATCAAGTCAGTTTTATCTCTGGGATGCAAGGCTGGTTTAACATATGCAAATCAATAGACATAATCCATCACATAAACAGAAATAAAAACCACATGATCATCTCAATAGAGACAGGAATGGTCTTTGATAAAATTTAACATCGTTTCATGTTAAATATGTACAATAAACTAGATATTAATGGAATATATCTGAAATTATTTCTAAACTCTCCTAAAGTTTAGAACTAGAAGGAATACTTCCAAAACCATTTTTGAGGCCAGCATCATTCTTATGTCAAAGCCAGACACAATAACAAAACTACAGGCTAGTATCTCAGATGAACACAGATGTAAAAATCATCAACAGAACACCAGTAAAATTAACTCAAGAACACATCAAAAAAAATCAAACAAAATGACCAAGTTGGATTTATCCCTGATATGCAATGTTGATTTTTTAAAAGGCATGTTAACTGATGTGATAAACCATACTAACAGAATAAATGACAAAACCATCTGCTCAATAGATGCAGAAAAGATATATGACAAGTTAAACATTCTTTCATGGTAACAACACACAAAATTGTGTTACCATGAAAGAACAGTTAAAAGGCTGAAGAGACAACTTAAATAATGGGAGAATACATTTACCAACCATAGTCTCTCTTAAGATGTTAATACCTAAAATATACAAGGAACTCAAACAACTCAATAGCAAAACAAAAGAATAACCTGATTAAAAAAACAGGTAAAGGACCTAAACAGACTTATCTCCAGAGAAGACCCACAAATGGCCAATAAGCATATGAAAAGGCGCTCCACGTCACTAGTCATCAGGGAAATGCAAATCAAAATCACAATGATTTATCACCTAACATCTATTGGGATGCTTATTATGAAAAAGACAAGAGATAAGTGATGGTGAGAGAATAGATAAAAGGAAACATTTGTAGACTGTTAATAAGAATGAATACTTGTGCAGCCACTTTGGAAAACTTCATATAACCTCCTAAAAGAAATGCAACACAGAACTACCATATGACCTAGTAATCCCTCTTCTGGATATATCCCCAAAGGAAATGAAATCACCACCGCATAAAGATATCTGCATGCCCATGCTTATTGTAGCATTATTCACAATAGCCGGGGTAGGGAAATAACCTCAGTGTCCACTGATAGAGGAATGGATAAAGAAACCATGGTATACATATGCAATAGAATACTATCTGGCCTTAAAAAAGGAGATCCTGCCATTTTCAGCAATATGAATGAACCTAGATGACATTATGTTCAGGAACAGAAGCCAGATACAGAAAGACAAATACTACATGAACTCACTTATTTTTGGAATTTCAAAAAAATAATAATAAACATGAAGCAGCAGAGTAGAATGATAGTTGGGAAAGGTACAGGAGAAATGGGAGCTGTAGGCCAAAGTGTACGAATTTTTTATTTACACAGGATGAACATGTGTAGAGAAATAGCAAATAGGATCAGCACTATAGTTAATGATACTGCACTGTATATACTGGAAATTTCTTAACAAATTTCAGACACTCTTAACATACACCACACATACATGCACAAAGGAAGGGTGACTATGGAAGACAATGTATTAATTCGTTAACGTATTTGACTGTTATAAGCACTTCACCATGCAGATGTACATGGCAACATGTTGTACACCTTACATTTATGCAATAAAATCACTCATCAATATAACTACTGAAAATAAAATTATTTTTCATAAAAAATTAACATATAAATTATATTAAGATAATTGTATATATATTTTAAACATTTCTCAATATTGTTAATGTGGTGAATATTAATAGAGCCCACATAAAAAAATAATTACTAAAAATAAAAATGTTTGCCCCGTTCTACTGAGAGACCTTCAGAGAAAATATTCTAGTAGTCCAGGTTAATTTTTTTAAAACCCTTTAAATAATTTGTGTGGACATAATTACCAAGTCAAAAAAGAATCTGCCCATGAATCATCAATTATTTCCGTGTCCAAGACATCTCTAAAAATAAGCCGCAAGACAACCTGAACCTGGGCAAGAATTGAAATTTTCCCCATTCAGAAGTATAGTTTTTCTTCCCCAGTAACTGTAGGAATTTTTAGTAATCAGGATGTGTTCTTCATGTTCATTGCATTCAGTAGTATGGATCTCATGAAAATGTTCCCTTATTTATCGGTATACTAATCATTAAATTGTAATATGAAATAAATACTCAATAATTCATTTGAAATACTCTTCTCTAGTTACTGCAGATGTGAGTGTGATTATTTAAATGTCATCCAATGAGGCAGAGTAGACTGATTGCCAACCAGCTTCCCATCTAGTATATTCCTCCTGAAAGGCATCAAAACTCATGGGCTTGCAGGTAAGAAGCATGATATAATTATTTCTTCTCACTTCAATAAAGTATGCTTCAGTTTAATACTGTAAGCCAGGAAGGAGTGAAGAGAAAGTGGGATGGACTAAAAATTCTGAGAAATAAAGCACAGCTAAAGCAGACAGAGAAATTGTGGTTCTGAAATTGGCTACTTTTTATCCAACACTAGGAGACTTTTCTTTCTCATAGAGATTAGCTTATTTTCCTCACATAGGTGGCAGGAATCATTTGGAAATTTTTTTTAAAAAAGACACACATTGGTGTATACAAAGAAAAATTTAACTCAAGATCTTTCACACTTACATGAATTAAAACATCCTGACAAAGACTAAATATGTAATTATATAAGCAATATTAATCATCTTTCTCAACATCATTATTTACTGAATGTTCACTATGTGCCAGGTTAAGTGCTTTCCAGGCAACCTCACAAAACCTTTATGAGCTAGGTACTTTCAAGAATCCCTTTTTTCAAATGAAGAAATTAAAGCCTACAGAAGTTGAAAGAATGTCCAAAGTGGCTAAGCTACTAAAGATCAAAGATTCCTCTCACTCCAAAGTCCCAATCTTCCCAAAGAGCAAAGAAGAGACTAACGTGGCCCTAGAATAAAAATGCTGTGTAGTATTTGGATAAGAAAATGAGCATTACAAGAAGAAGAAAGCACACAGGATTGGAAGAGAAGAAAACAAGTTACATTTGCGGCATAATTAGGAGACTAACCGAGTCAATGGAGGATTTGTAGTGAGGAATGCTAGGAAGCAAGCTAGAATAATAGACAGGGGGCAAATCAGTCAAATGTATTTAAATGCCAGTCTAACGCCCAGGGCAACTGGAAGCCACTGTATCTTTTTAATCACAGTCCAAGACTTGAAGAATCCTATGCTTAAGGAAATGAAATCACACAAGCTCATCAGAATTTACAGCTAAAATTACTTTTATTGACAATCTGGTTAAATACCTTCAATTTAGGGATTAGACACTGAGACTTGAGTTAAAGATCCTACTCTTTGTTATTACTATTTTTGTTAATTTAAAAGGCAAGATAAGTGAACATTACTTTTAGCTGAGGAAAGAAATAACCGGTAACTGCCTCTTGAATATGAACATTTTAATCACTGTTACTTTATTTTCTTCTTTGTGAACCTGTGATCTTCTAAAGAAAACAGATTCCTATCTTTATGATAAGAACTTTATGAATGTAAACACTTAGTAAAGAAGCAATAAAAGTGGAACCAGCCACAGAATATGGCTTTAGGAGAAGTAATTGACATGAATTGGGGGGAGGCCATAGTCCCCATTACAGCCATGTTCCCCAAAACCTCCAGAATGCCCTTCACCCATAACCGCTCACTGATGTGGTGGCTTTCAGAAGAATGCCATAGAGCTTGCTGGGCAAGGAGCACAGGGAAGACAGATCAGAAAATCCCTTGACTCATTTGCCTACAGTAAAATATCTCCCCTTTCAGATTCTTTGCATTCTGCACTTTCTCAATAATCAGCTACATAAGATTACTTTTCCTCTTTTTGTTTTTTTTCATTTATTATTTTTTTAAGAGACGGGGTCTTACTGTATTGTCCAGGATTGCCTCAAATTCTCAGGCTTGCCACAAACTTCCAGGGCTAAAGCCATTCTCCCGCCCCAAGCCTCCTGAGTAGCTGGGACTACAGGCTCACGCCACTGTATCTGGCTCTTCCTCTTATTTGTGACCACTGACTTCTAAAATTTCCTGCTACATGACACTGCAATGTGAGCCTATATGTATTTACAGATGCTGCCAAGAAACAGTCCCAGAAGGGCTGTGTTCCAAATCGGAGAACAGACCTTTGGTTTGCTTCATGTATTGTTTGATTTTCAAGCTAGAGAAGCAAATGCATCCTTAAAACCAACTTATGTCTTTCCTGTCTCTAGGAAGGCTTCTCCAAATGCAGACTCCTTCAAACACAAAAACTGTATTTCTAAAAACGGCCGAAGGTAGGAAAGCCATGCCTGATAAACTGAAGTTCTCATACCACAGTGGTTAAGAAAAAGTAAGCAATAAAAATGTCACTGAATATACGCATTGACATGAGACAAACATAGATATGCACATAAAAGTTGTGAAGGCTACCCACTTTCAAAATAAATTGACGAACTGAATCAGCTTCTTCAGATCTTTAAGCAATACTGCAGTAGTACTGAGATCTAAGGAAAACATGGATCTATGATAACATAGCTCTAAGATCTCAAACATAAATCTAAAATCTATGTTCGTCTGCAAATTTTATGTTTTGCTTCTTTGAAAGGACTTGAAGCAATGCTTACTGGTTTTTATTGTCTTTTGATGAGCATTTCTCTTGTACAACACACATCTTTGCCAAAAAACAAAGGTTTTGTCACTTTTTGACTTCCTTTCCGATTAACTTGGTGCCTAAGGGTAAGTTTTCACTGTATTTTCTCCATAAACTGAAAGGACAGACATATTTTCTCTGTGGACAACCCCACAGAGGCACCATCCTTTGCTGAATAACAGCTGTTGTATGTTTTTGTGTTCATATGTGCTCAATTAAATGTGAATTATATTAAAAATAGCACATAAGTTTTATTATAAAACCAAGATTAGAAAAGGATTACTGCAGCCAGTTCTACACTCATCCCTCTTGCCGTTTAGTTTCTACCATTCTTTGAGTCAAACTATCAGTGTTGAAAAACTGTTTGCTTCCCATTATTTGGCATGTCTCTTTGGTGCATCACATAGTTTCTTTTTTTTTTTTTTTTTTTAACATCTATCATAGTACTACTCTCTCCCCACAGGTACAACTGCTCAGATAATTAAATGAGGACTACACTGGTTTAAATAGTGCCCTTTCATATGTTTTCTCATTAAAGTCTTATAAAAACTAGTTTTACAAGACCTTAAAGTTATGTGATTCAAACTGGTAATATGTAGCAGTATGTTAATGTTTGATCCATCAGTCCCACTCATGGGAATTTATTCCAAGGACCAAAATATATGTACCAACTTTATATACTATAATAAGTTTTAATAATATCAGGTTTTAAAATGATCACAATGTTATGTAATAGGAAATTGGTTAAATAAGTTATGATACATTTGTATGATGCAATCATGCATCCAGTGTCCACGATTATGATAAGGATCAAAGGAAGCATCTAAAACTGACAATATTATGAGATAAAATTGTCTGTATTTACTGATTGTACACCAAAGAGCCAAAATTGTGTTTCATGAAATGGTAGGCTTATCAGTATTTTTTATCTCTAACCTTTCCTCTCTTTTAACTATAAATAGTATATATCTCATGTGAGATATGTATGTGTATATATATCCATATGTATAAATTTGTACCAAAGTACTTACCATAATTTTACTTTTAAGAAAAATAAGACTTACGTTACCACTTATATATGACCCAGAAATTCCACTCCTAGGTATGTACCCAAAAGAAACAAAAACATACAACCACACAAACACTTGTACATAAATTTCTATGGCAACATTACTAACAATAGCCAAAACGTGGAAATAATCCACATGTTCACTTAATGAATTTTAAAATGTGGTAGCCATACAATGATTATTCAGCCATAAAAAAGTACTGATACATACCACAAAATTATTTAACCTTGAAAACCTAATGCCAAGTGAAAGAAGCCATTCACATAGACCATAAATTGTGATACAGTTTAGCTGCGTCCCCACCCAAATCTCATCTTAAATCGTAGTTCTCATAATCCCTATGTGTGGTGAGAGGGATCTGGTGCAAGGTAATTTAATCATGGGGGTGGTTACCATCATGCTGTTCTAGAGATAGTGAGTTCTCATGAGATCTGACGGTTTTATAAGGGGTTTTTTCCCCTTTTGCTTGGCACTTCTCCTTCCTGCGATCATGTGAAGAAGCAGATGTTTGCTTCCCCTTTCACCATGATTCTAAGTTTCCTGAGGCCTCTCCAGCCATATGGAACTGTGAGTCAATTAAACCTCTTTCCTTTATAAATTACCCAGTCTTGGGCAGTTCTTCATAGCAGTGTGAGAATGGACTAATTTACATCATCACACAATATTTTTATTGAAATGTTCAGAATAGGCAATAGGTATCTGCATTTATTCAAGTACTATGACACAGCATAGACTCGCCTGAAATATAATTTGGGGAAATTAAATGAGGGGTTTATATTCATTCTGTAATTAAATTGATGGAAGAATAGTATAACCCAGAGAAGCCAGTGAATTTAGTGAAGTGATCTAAGAATTCTAGAGATTTAGAACAAAAGCAGAAAACAATCCAATAAAATAATTCCCAAATAGAGCCAGTGGGTTGATTTGCAGTGCATGTTACGTGTATTGTGTATATACATTTTAGGGATTTCCGGAATTTTCTTGGATAAATGAATGGACTTCCTCTTGTGATCTAAAGCATGGGGTCTAAAATCATTATAATGTAGATATTTAAAATAAGAGCTCAAATGTCAAACACATAAGATAGAAAAAACTCAAAGGACAAATTTATTTCTTTTACTGAGAATAATTACACAGAAATAATATATTATCATCATCTCTGGGTTGTAACATGACAGAGTTTTCTGTTTTCTTATTTACACATTTTTTTTTATTATTTTTTGTTGTTGTTTGAGAGATAGTCTCACTCTGCTGCCCAGGCTGGAGTGCAGTGGCATGATCTCGGCTCACTGCAATCTCTGCCTCCTGGGCTCAAGAGATTCTTGTGCCTCAGACTCCTGAGTAGTTGGGACTACAGGTGCATGCTGCCATACCCTGCTTTTTTTTTTTTTTTTTTTTTTTTTTTTAGTAGAGACGGGGTTTTGCCCTGTTGCTCAGGCTGATCTCAAACTCGTGGGCTCAAGTGATCCACCCACCTCAGCCTCCCAAAGTGCTGTGATTACAGTTTGAGCCACCATATCAGGCTTCTTGTTCATAATTTCCTATGCTAAGTTTAACAGCACAAGCTGCTGTAAACGCTCGCATTGCTTTTATAGTCCAAATGAGGAATATGTATTTTTAAATCATGTATTTATATTGTATATAACATATTATAAATAGACATAATTGTAAATATATTATTCTTCCCAAGATTAGGGAATAAATAAAACCGCTCATTTGATTTTTTAAAGGCTTAAACTTTAGAAGGTTCATGTTTATATTGATATTAAATCTGCCCTAGATCTAAATCTGTAATTTATCTCAAACATGTCAGTAAGTCCTATTATATTTGAAAATAATTAAAATACCCTTCCTAAATCTGCTCTCCTTCAACCTCATACTTTCTTTCATTCAATTCCTCCTCAGATAATATGGGTTAGAGTTCCTTTATTCAAGAATGATATCAAAATTATTTAGCGGAGTATATTATGGATATTATCAATCAGAATCAGATGCTGACTAATAAAAAAACTTTCAGATCAATTAGAACATATGCCACCCAACCAAAATGAACAGAGGTGAGTGCTACAGCAGGGTCCTAGAAGCCCCCCTATTATAGGAGACATTACCTCATTGGTTGCTAAATCATGGGAAACATTCAGAGGTCTTAGAAGAGGCAGGAGGCTTGGAGTAGCACTAATAACCAATATGCATGAAAGGGTTTTGCTGTTTTACCTTGCATAGCTATAACAATACACGTTGACTAACAGTCCTGCCTTCATTGTCCTTTCAATGTCTTCTAGGTTCTGTAGGTTCCTTTTTAAGTGCTGTAACTATAGAGTGATGATGCAAAGATTTATCTCTGCTCCCTCTACAAACATTGCTAAAGTGTCAGGTAAGCAATAAAATAAATATAATACCATATTAAGTGATAGAGAAAGAGATGTTAACTAACTTTCTGAAGAATGAAAATTTCTAGGTGATAGCTGACTTTACAGAAAGGAGAAAGGTGTTGGCTAAGTGGAAGCCAAGCAAGATTCCAGTGAGAAATAAGCTAACTCATCTTTTAGAATTCTGGAAAAGTTCAGACATTGTGGATGCCTGGTATTACTGAAGCTATAGCTGGTTAGGGATCATGACAATGAAAATGAGACATTGCCTAGAAGTCTGTAAAAGGACAACTGGACTCTGTCTGTTTCTCTGACGCCACGTCACCAAGTAATTTCCTCTTCCTTCTATATCTCAAGAGATAATTAATTTATTCTCTGTAGAAATTGAGACCAACAGTGTCAAAATCCAGGTCATGGAAGCAGAGTAAAAGTTGAGGTGAAGGTGAGGTGCCATGATAGAAACAGGATTTACTAGATCCGGTCCCCACCCCTCACATGAATTCTAAAATACTTGCAGACAGGTTTATCCATCCAGGCCTTTGGAGGGTTTCTCTCTGGAGAAAACGTTGGTGGGAATGTACAATGATAGAGCTACTTCATGAAATATGTTGGCAGTTTCTTAGAAAGTCAAGCATACATTTACCATTTGATTCAGCCATTCCACTCCAAAGTTCTGAAAGAAAATATCCTTTCTGAACCTGCTCTCCTTTAATCTCATAACCTCATATATGCATGTTCATAGCAGTTTTATTTGTAATAGTCAAAAACTATTTTTTGGATGGATATTTTGAATATCCATCAAAAAATACAGAAAAACTGAAGTGATTATATATAATGGATTATAATTATATATATTATATACACATATTGCATACATATATAATGGATTATATATGATAAGGTGATTAAATATAATTGCTATTCAGCAATAACAAGAAATGAACTATTGGTATAAGTAACAATATTGTAGAATCTCAAAATATTTTTTCTGGATGAAACAAAAAACAAGACAAAAAAGGAGTATATTCTGTACGTATGAAGAATGGGGAATGAGGAAATGTGGGAGCAAAGGACTGCAGAGATACATGAGTAAACTCTGGGAGATGAAGGATATGTTCATTATTTTTGTTGCAAGGGGTTCATAAGTTTATAAATATGTCAAAACACTACATTCTATGATTTAAACATATACATTTATTATCAATTTTAAATATACAGTTTTTGTATATTGAGTGTAACCTGATTGATAGACGGATGATAGATGGATTGATTGACTGACAGAAATGTAAAGCCAGGAATCCCCCTAGAGACCTCCCTTTGCATTTCTAAAGCTCGAGTCAGTATTTTAAATTGTCACCTAACTAGGTTGTTCTCTTTGCATCACCAGTGAATGAGAATAACCTTTAGGTCTCTGGCATTGGTACTGTTTAACTTAATTATTACAGAAGTCATTTTTTGTAGTTATATTCTTATTTATGTTTTGCTTTAAATGCAAAGCTTTCTCAACAATGGACATAAGTATCCGATAACAAACAGCAAGTATTAATGCCTTTTAATATGAAATTTACTAAGAAGTCAAAATACAAAATTTACAAGTATAGAAATGATAGTTATGCCTTCGTTTATTTTATAAATAACTTCAGATCATGCTAAATGCCCAAAGTTACTTTACCTTCATTTGAATACTTTGATTCCTTTCATGAAGAGTTTCCCTCAATTTAATATATTTGCTTTATGTCTGATTTAGAGAAGTATATCAAGTACTATATACACTGTTTAATCATTCCTGCTGGAAGCTACAAGAGCAATTTTATACAGTCAGATTGGAAAAGGTTGAAAATATCCCAGTGGATGCAGCATAATTCAGTACCTTTACTACTTTATTGATTTCATTTTCAATAATTTGTCCATGTTGTGCTTTATAAATCATTTTTACCATATGCCTGGCATGCTTCTATCTTTATATTACCCCAGGTTTTTTTTTCCACATGATCTCTAGAATCATAATTTAACTCAGAGGTTCATACTGGCTGCATATCACAATCACCTAATAAAACACCAGTGTCCAGGCTCAAGTCACAGACTCTGATTTAATTGTTTCAGGGAGGGCCCTGGCATACATATTTTTAAAAGCATCCCTGGCAATTCTAATATGTAGCCAATACTGACAATCACTGACTATCTTACATACTGTCTATATCAGCATTTCCCAAATGTGCTTGAACACAAAAATGTTCCAACAAGGTACCTCAAAAAAACAAAACAAATGGCTCTGAATTCCCAATTCCAGAGCCTAGATCAAAACCTCCTGAGTCAGGAGTTCCACAGAAAGTAGGATCAAGAGCCCCAGATTAAGAAGCACTATTTCACAAGACTCCAAAGATGTTATAATTAATGCCAGAGGTTGGAGAAGAAAAAGGACATATACACACATTGGGGCCTTTAAATCTCCTACCGTCTCATACCAACATCCAATGCAGCATTGTTTTTAAAACTTTTACCTCCTAAATTCATGTGAAGTACCTGTACTTATTTCAGTACCCCTCATCACACCTGCAGTCTAAGCACCTAACAACAAACCTCAGTCTACTCCAGTATCTCATTCTCCCACCAGGTTTCGGGCTTCAACTCTTGCCTTACTCCAACCTGTTTTCTCCGTTAGAGCCAGACTTATCATTTGGAACATCAATCTTATCATGCCATCCAGGGCTTAACATATTGCCCACAGCTCTTAAGTAAATACAGCACAAAACTTTCACACCGTGGTCTGGCTCTCACCTTTTCAAACCCCATTTACGACTCAGTTCACCTTTACATTCTGTCATCTGGCCACGATAGCCTTCTTTCAGTCTGTTCTTACTGGCTAAGCACCAGACTGTCACAGGCCATTTGCAGATGCTCAGTCCTATGCTTGAAAAGCTCTTCCATGCCCTTATCCCATGACTTTATCTAGTTAATGCCTATGCATTCTTCACAAGTCAGGCAACAGTCAAGCCCTCACCTTCTTCTAGATGAGTCAAATCTTCCAACTTCAGGCTTTTTTAGTAGCATACACCACTCCTTCCTAAAATTTACCAGAATTACAACATGCATTCATCTGTGTGACTTCATTTTTTTTTCATCCTCTCCCCAGCACTTATTTGACTATGAGCTCACTGGGGACAGAGCACTTCTGCTCTCCAAGACGAGATTGCCTAGGTTCAAACCATAGCGTATTGATGTGGTCGCCTTGGGCAAGTTATTTATCCATTTGTGCCTCAGTTTTCTCATATATAAAATAAGATCCATACTACCACATACCTGAATGGGTTGGTTTAATGATTAAATTTACATGTTGAAAGCTTAGCACAGGGCCTGCTATGACTATTACTATTATTATTATCATTACTATTACTATTATTTTGCACAGTGCTCAGCACAATACCTGGTTGTGGTTAACAAAATAATAGTCCCTAATTGTAAAAACCTGTGAATACGTTACTTTACACAGAAGAATTTTGCAGATGTGATTGAGGTTATGGACCCTCAGATGTGAAAATTAGTTGGAGTTATTATAAGATGGGTCCAATCTAATCACATATGTCCTTAAAAGCAAAACAGTAAATCAGAGATATGAGGTAGAAGAAAAAAGAGACATTGAAATTGTGAGAATGACTCAATGTGCCAATCCTAGCTTTGAAAATGGAGAAAGGCGACCATGAGCCAACAAATGCAGGTGGCTGCTAGCACCTGGGAACTCAGCAAGGAGATACGGTGTCAGCCTTATAACCACAAATAAATCAATTCTGCCAACAATGCAAGTAAGGAGAAAATGGATTTTCCCCAAAGACTTTTATTTAAACCCAACTCTTGCCCTGACCTGACCCCAGGGATAAAATTTCCCTCACTACACAACAGCATCACTGGCTTCAAAAACAAAACTGTGAAATACACACCACCTAAGAGTCTGCAAATCATTTTATCTACATTATCTCCTCAGTAGTTCTCCTTGTAAATCTAAAACTTTGAGGTCTGCAGGTTCAAGGAAAATCTATTCTGTAAAAGGAAAATATTGCTGGATATAGTGGCTCATGTCTGTAATACCAGCACTTTGGGAGGCCTGGGCCGGGGGGTGGATCACTTCAGGTCAGGAGTTTGAGACCAGCCCGGCCAACATAGCAAAACTCATCTCTACTAAAAATACAAAAACTAGCCAGGTATGGTGGCCAGTGCCTGTAATCCCAGCTACTTGGAAGGCAAGAGAAGCACTTAAACCTGGGAGGTGGGGATTGCAGTGAGCCAAGATCATGCCACTGCACCCTAGCATGGCTAACAGAGCAAGACTTATCTCAAAAACAAACAAACAAACAAAAAAGACGATATTAAAGATAATTTATGTAATAACAATATCAAGTAAAAATAATTAAACACTTACTTTGTGCCTGGTATATTCTAAACATTTTGTGTCTATTAACTCACTTAGCCCAGATATTAACATAATGGTAATTATTCTGATTAATTTCCCATTGTCAGTGTTAGCTTTAGAGCAATTGTGTTTTTCAGATCTATGTAACCCTGTTAAACTGAAACTTCCATAATTATGGCAACAAAATTAGTCAAATATTTATGTTGTTACACATTTAAGCCCAGCAATTTAAAATACATTTAAAAAAATCAACAGACTTTTAATATGCTATATTTCTAACTTTAATAGCATTATGGGTTTTTTTAATCTTGCATTTAAATAATGAAATATATTTAGATAGCAACAGATCTATACAGAAGAGACATGCCCCAGACATAAGGCTCCCCAGAGAGACATTTAATGTGTAAATGTTTAATTATAATTTAAGGTGTTAATTGGTCCAGCAAATAATTCTTTTAGACAAAATTATTTTTATGACTTGACTTAGATATTAAAATGGAAGTTAGAAGAACAGAAATTCAGCACATTATTTTGTTCATAGGCATTCAAGGCTATACCAAATTGTAAAAGTTCTTTTAATGCTTTCATGCAACTATTATTTGACTTTGGTATTTGTTTAAATTTCTGACTGACACAGTAATTGTACATATTTATGAGATATCACATGATGCTTCAATACAATGTAAAGACATACCTCATTTTCTTGTACTTAGCCAGGCATTTTGGTGGGTTTTTCCCCCCACAAATTGCATATTTGTGGTATGGCAACGCTGTGTCAAACAAGTGTACTGGCACCATTTTTCTGACAGCATGGCACTCACCTTATATCTCTGTGTCACGTTTTAACAATTATTGAAATATTTTAAACTTTTATTATATCTGCTATGGTGATCAGTGAGCTCTGACATACTATTGTAATTATTTTGGGGCAACACGAACCGAGCCTATCTAAGACAGCAAACTTACCCAATAAACAAATGCTGTGGCGTATTCTAACTGCTCCACGAACTGGCTGTTCCTCATCTGTTTCTTTCTCCTTGAGCCTCCCTTTTCCCTGAGACACAACAGTATTGTAATTAGGCCAGTTACTAGCCCTACAAAGGCCTCTAACTGTTCAAGTGAAAGGAAAAGTGGCATGCCTCCCACTTTGAACCAAAAGCTAAAAACGATTGAGCTTACTGAAGAAGGCATATTAAAAGCTGAGACAGGCCAAAAATTGGGCCTCTTGCACTGAACAGTCAAGTTGTGAACAAAAAGAAAAAGTTCTTGAAGGAAATCATAAGTGCTGCTCCAGTAAACACACGAGTGGTAAGAAACTGAAACAGCCTTATTGCTAATAAGGAGCAAGTTTTCTGCCCTGCATAGATCAAACCAGCCACATTTCTTTAAGCCAAAGCCTAGTCCAGAGCAAGGCCCTAGATCTCTTCAATTCTATGAAGGCTAAGAGAGGTGAAAAAGTTTCAGAAGAAAAGTGTGATCTTAGCAGAGATTGATTCTTTTTTTTTTTTTTTTTCAATTTTTGTGCATGTATAGTAGGTGTATATATTTGTGGGGTACATGAGATGTTTTGAAACAGGCATGCAATATGAAACAAGTACATCATGGAGAATGGGGTATCCATCCCCTCAAAATAAAGAGTGTAACTGGATTGTTTGCAACTCAGAGGTTGATTCCTATCAAAGCAGATGCCAGCACCATGCCTCCCATTAGAACCATGAGCCAATTAAACCTCTTTTGTTTGTATAGACTACTCAGTCTCAGATGTTCCTTTATAGCAATGCAAAACTGCCTAATACACTAAGTCAAGGTGACACATAGAATTAACCATCACACGAAGCCACAGGAATTTGCAGTTGACTTTCCTCATCTCTATCATGACTTATGTATTACATTATATATAATTCAAGATTATATGTATGTATCAGCCAATTTTCATTAAAATGAGTATTTTTCTTATTTTCTATTTTACTGGCTGCTTTGGAATAATCTTCAGAGACAGAGGCAGAAGCTACTTCAATTCCACTATTTGAAACTGAAACACCACAATCCGAGCACCCTAACTAGGCCATTGTGTTAGTCTGTTTTGGCGTTGCTATACGGAAATATCTGAGGCTGGGTAGTTTACAAGCAAAGTAGTTTAACTGGCTGACAATTCTGCAGACAGCAGAAGAAGTGTGGTGCCAGCAAGAGGGACCAGGTGTCTCACACGGCTAGCACAAGAGCAAAAGAGACAGAAGGGACATGCCACATACTTTTCATCAACCAGATCTCCAATGAATTCAAACCAGGAACTCACTTATCTTCAAGGGATGGTGCTAAGCTCTTCATGAGGAATCTCTCTCCATGGCCCAATCACCTCCCACCATGCCCCACTTCCAACACTGGGAATCACATTGCAACATGAGATTTGTATGGGACAAACATGAAACATATCAGCCATCATGGCACTTTCTTATCTGATATTAGAGAGCTTTATGTACATGCTTTATTTCTGCTATAAAAATCATGTTTTCTTAAAGGAGGCTATCAGCATCTACTTCAGGACCTAGCCCAATACCTTTCATATACTAGACTATGTACTGGTAGAAAGAACAAATAAAAAATTTAATAATAAAAAATCAAAACAATACTATTTTTCTTAATCTCTTCCTGGAAATTTTTCTGTAGAGCATACAGGCTTGACTGTCTCATGTTTTCTGTAGCTACATTTTAAAAAACTAACTAATATTTAGCTTGAATCTAGAAACCAGGAGGGAAAGAGAGACAAAGAAACAAACAGAACAAAGCAGAGGCAGAATCGATGCCCTCAAAGATGTCACAATCCTCTTGAAATGATAATGTTCACAACAATATAACCAGAAAAGACTAGAAATAAAACATCAAATATTTTGTCATAATGTGAGTTCAAGTGTAGAGGGGTCAAATCTAGGATTTGGTAACATATTTATAGTTCCAAATGTCTTTTTTTTTTTTATCATAGACCTGCCTCGTTTGCAAGATGATCCTAGTATTCGCTGGAATCAGCCTGTCTACTCACAATTTTCTAATGACATTTAGGAGTCAGGTCTCCTGAAAAAAACAAACACCACTTTATGGGCCATAACTTTCCTAACTCCTTGGAATAATCATCACCATTCAGTTTGCATTTTCATGAGACTGCATTATTTATGACTTTATAAATGCTCTCTTCTCTTCCAAATGGCTCCGAGTTACCTTCATCAATAAATCAATAAATTATGTCTGTACCTCAGAAATCTTCCTCAGGTGTTTGTTAATGGCAAGCCATTTGCCAAGGAGCCAGGAATTCAGAAATTGAGCTTGTCTTGAAACACATAATTGCTTTCTTAAAGCTTTGAGAAAGTACTAGATTGATTTCCAAAGTCCCTTCGAGTCCACATTTCTCTAATTAGATGACACACAGATAGTTATAGGTCAGCGGATATATAGACACACATACACATAAACATATTTTTATAAACTGCCAAGTTTGGTCTAATAATATTTCTTAACTTGCCATGTCAATAGTCAACATACGAATAATGGGGTCTACTTTGAAATATTTTAATTCCTTGTAATAAATTCAATGCGTCAGAAGGACCATCCATATTCAAGTCATCTGACATTCAAATAAAGGATATTCTTTTATTAAAACTGAGTTATGATTAACAGAGTGATGCTAAGTGAATAGACAGACAGACAAATGGATTAAATCTTAGTTAGAAAGAGTTTTGCTTCCAGATGCACAGAGCCTTTAACTTGAATCTCAGTGTTATTACTTGTTAAATATGTTATGTTAGACAAGTTACTTTTATTTCCAAGCCTTAATATCTGTCTTTAACATGGCTGTGATAATGGGATTTACCTCCAAAGGGGCTACATTAAATGAGACTGCATATATTGAGTATTATGTAATTCTGGCACATAGTACGTACTGAAAAAATGTTAATGCTTTAATTAAAAGCAACATACTCAGGACACAGATGATACCCTTTTCCTCCCTGGGCAACTGAAGTAAAGCTAAGTAAAATGAGACATGACAAATATGTTCACCAGACACAAAATAGTCTGAGCTCTCTATAACTTGCTCTCATCACTTTCAGTAACTCTAATTTCTATCTCTTCCAAAGTACTTAGAGCTCACCTAAAGTATTATTCTGTGACAGGACTTCAGATCTTTATACAAGTTTTCTCCAAAATTTGCATCCCTCCACAACTACTCTCCATTCTTATCTGGAAAAATCTTACAAATATTCCAAGTTCGAGTACTTCCAGTGGAAGTACTTCCTTTCATGTGAACCCTTCCTCTCACCTAAAAAAAAAATAGAATTACTAACTTCCTCTTTTATTCCACCATAGCCCTTATAGATGCCTCTACTAATGAAACTCTATTTCATAGTCTTTTGATGTATCAGATTCCCCGCTGGTCTATGAGCTTGTTGAAGGTAAATACTATGTCTTATTTACCTCTGCACTGCTACCACATAGAATACAGTCCAACATCCAATAAGAGATGAAGAAATATTGAACTAATGACAAATAAAATATAGCATGTTATAAACTTATATGTTAGTCACTGTTTCATGTGACAGAAAACCCAAAATGACAATGGTTTAAACAAGTTAGAAGTATTTTTCTCTCCTATGATAGAAGTCCAGAGTGAGGCACAGTAAAGCCAATGTGAAGGTCCTACAGTCAGTGTCATCATGACTCAGCCTACGCCAAGTGGTCAACTATACTGCCCCTAGGATATGGCTCTGGTATTCATGGTATACAATGGAAGCAAGTGCTTCTGCCATCGCTTCAGTGTCCGATCACATTCCAGCAATGAAATGGAAAACTAGGATAAAGGGCATCTTAAGACAACATCTTGGAAGTACAGTAGCCCCCCCACACCCCTTATTCACAGGGATATGTTCCAAAACCCCTGCTGGATGCGTGAACCCACAGTAGTACTGAAGTCTAACATACACTGTATATAGAGTTCAAGTGCATTTGCTTCTACATACATTTTGAAGAAGTTTAATTTATAAATTAGGCAGAGTAAGAGATGAATAATAAATCAGAACCATTATAACAATAATGTATTAAACTAAAAGTTAGGTGAATGTGATCTTTCTCAAACTATCCAATATTTTGGGACTACAGTTGACCATGAGTAACTAAAACAGGAAAGGGAAACTAGAGACGAGGGCACACTCTGTACTACACAGCACTTTGGCTTATTGGTTAGAGCTTAGTCACATGACCACATGTCCTAAGGTGTTTTTCAATAGCAAGAGATAATCAGGCATTTACCATGCAGACTCCATCACTAAAGAAGAATTTGTGAATCCATATTAAGAGCATTGAGCAGTAAAGAGATAATGAGAGACAAACTGAATCACGTCTTTTCACTTATTTTATGAGAGCATAGAGTTTGGACCCAGAGATCTTTCAGATCCCTTGCAACTCTTTCTTGTCTGTTATTGTGAAAAATAATAATAAAGCTGCTGATGGTAGAAAACAATTGTGTGCATTTATCCTGTAACCCTGTGGTCATTTTAGTCCCCCAAACTGGATTTTTTAAAAGAATTCCACTATTAAAAGAACCAAAAAAGGAAAATGGAAAAGAGTGAGGTAAACCAGTATTTCCTTAAAACATGTTTAAAGAAAATCTCTAAAGACAGCTTCTTAAATGTTACACATACAAATGTCAGCCTATGTCAGCAGCAACAGTATGGGAAACTCACCCTCTCATCGTCTCCATCAACATCCAACAGTTACAGGAAACTCACCCTCTCATCGTCTCCATCAACATCCAACAGTTACGGGAAACTCACCCTCTCATCGTCCCCATCAACATCCCCAAGACTCCCAAGTGAAAGTAACATTATTTGATAGAAATAACTGGGATTTCCTCAATTCTGCACTAAGAATTTTAACATTTTTATTAATCTTAAATATGCTTAAAGCAATCTCTTGTGAATCAAACACAGCTTTAGAATAAGTCCCCAAACATTC